>CAJNIZ010000203.1:82495-112091 GCA_905231905.1 Symbiodinium pilosum | reverse complement strand
ATTAGAATTTCTACTGGGGTTCCAACTCCCTTAGAGTTATGATAGGTCGCAGTGCCTACCACCGTGAAGACCACAGCCGCTCCCTGAGCTTCATGACGCCTCTGCGTGCCTGGATGACTAGGGTATTCAAAAAGGATTTGGGATTAAGCCCTTAGGTCTACAGAGGGTAGATTAACAGAGAAAACAGTGTAAATAGGCTTCATATATGGGGATCTAGGGTCCGCAAAATGAATCCCTTCGAAAATGAGCCCATTATTAGCTCGGGGAAACTAGGATATTGAGAGAGGAAGGTCGGTTAGTTTTGAGACTTGTTTTTTAAAATCACTTCTCGGATGGTAGTGAATCAAATCCGCCTAATGATACCCGCAAAATTTTAGCGTGTGCCCCTGAATACAGTGGCATCACAAGTATTATCCAGGGGGAGAGGGGTTTTGTGATGAACCATTTGTATCCTCCCTTCAAGCAATGTTGAACCTATCTTCAAGTTGGCCTATGGGATCAAATGGGCCTATATGAGCTATAGTCTAAACTCCTTAAAGGGGGGTTATATAGGGGATTTTATAGGGGAGTACTATTGGGGATATTAAGGGGTATACTAGGAGTTTAGACTATAGCCTATATGAGTTTTTTGCTACTTAGGCAGGGGGTTCGTTTCTACTTGCAAGCAATGTTCTTAGCAGGCTGAAAGCACCTTCTATGTTGACGGAAAGATTCCTTGTTAACAAGCCCGGAAAACAAAAAAGGCCTGTAAGCGCTAAACCCGAAACCCTAAATCCTAAACCCTACACCATTAAAAAAGACGTAAGCCCACCGGCCTGAGTCCCTAAGACCTGCCCAACAATCTAGATGCCTCGTCTCCAAGACCCTAAGCTTGCATCTTGTTCATGGGATTGCAGGGATAAGTTTTGATGATTGGTTGTACAGCTTTGTTTCTTAATGTTTCCAGGGATGATATACATGTACATAAGTATATACGCATACATTGCCCCCATGCAGTAACATCTGGATAATGTAATATTGCGTATATATAGAGAGTTCTTACAGCCGTTGATATTACCCTTTTAAACCCTAAATTCTCAACCCTCAACCCTAAACCCTAAACCCTAAAGTTTTTCGTTCGGATTCACACCCAAGCTACAGCTTTTTTCCATCTCGAGCGGGCCCGGTGCGAGCAAGCATGACAAGGGCATGTGAAAACTCAGAGCCGAACCCTGAAACCCTAGAGTCCCCCTTAAGTAGATAGAATACTGGGCTTAGGGTTTAGGGTTTAGGGATTAGGGTTTAGAGATTAGGGTTTAGGGTTTAGGGATTAGGGATTAGGGTTTAGAGATTAGGGTTTAAGGTTTAGGGATTAGGGTTCAGGGTAGAGTCCCCCTTAAGTAGATATAGGGGTTATAGGGCTAATATTGGGATAATGGAAATTAAAGAAAATGGAAGCTACTATTTAGGGCTTGGGGTTTAGAGTTTAGGATTTTAGAGTCCCCCTTAGGTAGATAGAATATGGGGTATATGGGGATCTTATTATAATCTACCCAAAGCCATATTCTATCTACTTAAGGGGGACTAGAAACCCGAAACCCAAACCCAAAACCCTCAGACCATCTCTACACGGACCTTTACGTCAATCACGCTGACGACGACACTGACCACACTTCCGCCAGACATACCGACAACGATGCCCGGGGCTTGGTGAAATTGGGGATACTGTTTCTTGGGCTCCCAACAGTCAGATACATAGTATTTTGAGGTCCGGATTGGGGTCCGCTTGTTTGTACAAAATACAACTTAGACAATGTAGTTTCACCGTGGATGGATTTCTTTTGCAGAGACAACAGAAGCAGAATGTTGGTCATCTTCCCAGCGCTGTTGTTCTGTTGTTGGTGTGCAGGAGAAGTGCTCCTGAATCAGGGTTTAGATTTGTTTCGCGGAGAATTAAGGAACGGTCGGTGTGTTGGCGTTGGCTTGTAAACCCGAAGTCGTAAATCCTTTATCCTTCAGATTCTGTAGAGATGCATTCGGTCATTCCCGAAAAAGCGGCAAGATCTTAGCAGCATGCTGTGTTAGGGGCGTAGGGTTTTGGGTGCCAGGGGAAAGTGGAAGACTGGATCTTTAAAACCATCTTCATGCATTACCGGTTTGGGGTTTGGGAGTTCGGGTTTACGGGTATATGAGGGCCTCGAACATGCTAGGCCCTAGGGGTATATGACAAAGGTTTATAGAAGGATTATGGGGCTGCTTCTTAAGGACTTTACTGTTGACATTGGGACAGTCTCATATGTAGATCCCCCATCATGCCTGTGTCGGGCTCCCACTCTCCCTCAATCCTTACCCAGAGACCCCCTATGATCTCCACAATCATACATCCTAAGCCCTGAACCCTTAAACCCTGCAACCCCAAACCTTTGACCCTAAATCCTAAGTCCTAAATCCTAGACCCAACATCCTTGCCCTAAACCCTAGACCCTGAAACGTAAACCTTCAATCGGGTGGTTGTCAAAATTATGGTCCCTTTTTGGATCCCTACTATAATACGGCACCTAATATTTAGGGTACCCAAAAAGGGACTATAATTTTGACAACCACCCAATCGTAAACTCCAAGCTCTCAACCCTGTACCTTGAATCTTCAGCAAGTGGTAGTTTTCCAGAACGAGGGGGGGCAAATATAGATCTCGACATATTACATGTATTAGTATTAGGACCCCAAAATGGTGCCCTTGATTTTGGGAACCCTAAACCCTAGACCTTAACCGGGAACCCTAAATCCTACACCCCAAACCCCAAGGCCCCCATATGCATATTTGGAACTCCGAAGTCGTCTTGCTTCAGGAAGCCGCTTTGGGCTTTACCGTCGTCGAAGCTCCCAGGCTCGCAGGGTGTGAGGGTTTTGCGTTTAACGTCGAGGTTGAAGCTGGCCACATGGGGGTTCCAGAGGGTATATCTGAATACAGGTCATGGGACATGTTGAATGTCAGGCGTGGTATTAGTATGGATGGATTGGCCATAGCGATGACTCACCAATGCTCGCAAGCCCCGAAGCCCGGGGTAGTTTCAATTGGGGCGTGGGGTCTAGGCTCCAGTTTATGGTTTAGGGTTTAGGGTTCTGTGCAAAATGCAGGTATAGGTGGGATGACGCACATTGCAACTCGATTTAGGCGGCTTACACCCCTACTCAAAACCTACCGGGGAACCTCATGAGAGTAGCATTTTATTTGGGGATACTACGTTACCCAATATAGAGTAAGATTACATCCTCCTTTTGGGTATGGTATTTTATATAAGAAATATAATCTTACTAGGTTCAACCACCAAAAAATAACCCCCATATAACCCATTATAGTAGTTTCCATTTTATTTTCCATTATCCCTATATTACCCCCTATATAACCCATTATACTACCCATGAGTAGGGTGTTGGGATCCCCGTCGACCCGAGGTTAAGGCGGTTGAGGGCCTTGGGGGTGTAGGGTGTCAGGGCTTAGGCTTTGGGGTGTAGGGTTTGGGGCTCAGCGGCATCTAACAGTTTGGGTTTAGGGTGCCTTCTATAGCCTTCAACCCTCCGAAGCCACCCTGATAAGTTCAAAGACCAACAGCCCAGAGGCGGGAATTTTCTGATTGAAGTAGGACCCTAAAGGCCTAAATCCTGAACTCCGAACCCTGAAGCCCCAGCCCTGAACCTAAAGCCTTAAACCCGGAACTTTCATGCTCTGCCCGAAGGCTGGAATGGTAGTTCCCCAAAATGGAAGACTCAAAATTCCATAGACCCTAAACTCTAAACCTTAAACCCTGAACCAAAGGGACTATAGTTTTTTTGGGAAACTCCCTAGCTCGGAAATCTTCTTTTACATCTTGAGTCCGAGGACCGATCTGCCTTCACCCCAGACTCCCAACTCTCGAATCCATAGCCCGAGATTTCCGTGGTTAGTCAGTAGCTTCAGAGTTTAGGTTTCAGGGGTTTAGGGCTTAGGGTTCAGGTTTTAGGATTTAGGGTTTTAGGGTTTAGGGCTCTTAGCCCTAAACCCCAAAGCCTAAACAGCTTTGGGGGTTTGGGTCTCCCCCGCCCTGGGCCGTGCTGCTACAGCATTTCTGAGGGGAACGCCCTTGGATAAAAGGTCCAATAAGAAACCTAAACAGTTTAGGGTCCCCCTGGTTTAGGCCCCCAAGGATCAGTTACCATGGTCCTTGCGTCTAAGTCCTTCATTCCGCATTCTGTGGTTAAGAAGAGCTATAGTCTAAACTCCTTAAAGGGGGTTATATAGGGGAGTACTATAGGGGCTATTAAGGGGGATACTAGGAGTTTAGACTATAGCTCAGAAGGTTAGGGCTTAGGGTGTAGAGATTAAGGGTTCAGGGCAAGTCCCCAAGCCTTACTCTCAGTCGTAAAGCGTTTTCCATTCTTTTCATTCCTTACTGTCTATGTGGGGGTTTCCCAAAATTAGGGGTACCATTTTGGAGGTTCCTGTAATAAGGACTATAGTATTTTGAGGTCTATATTGGGGTCTCCTTATTTAGGGAAACTACCATGTGCTTCCCTAAGTCTTAGGCATTGTTTGCATCTTCCAGTCTTTTCTGACCACATTTCTCCAGACCGCACACCCAAAACGCAAAACCGTAAACCCGCAGCCCTAAGCCATTCAGCCCAAAACCCAAAGCACTAAATCCTCAATCCCAAGCCGTGAGTTTCCTCATTCTTTTCCATCCCTTCGTTGAAGTATTTCCAAGATTAGGTGGCACCTCTGGCTCTGGTCCGGATGGGGTGGAGGCATTGTCCTGGGGGCGAAGGGTTATAGTCCCCCTTAGGTAGATAGAATATGGGGTATATAGGGATCGTAGTAGAATATCCCCACAGTCATATTTTATTTACTAAAGGGGGACTATAAGGATCCAGGATTTGAGGTGTAGGGTTAGATGATTGGGGTTTGGGGATTTGGGGCTTCAAGGTTGAGGTCTTACTGCTCGAAAAGTCAAGGGAACTTAGTACATAGGTAAGTAGGGTTTGTGGGTTTGCTGTTTTGGGGTCAAATTTCAGGTCGAGAGGGACTTAGGAAGTCTAGAAGCCAAGCAGCAACATTGGTGATCCTCTCATCAGCCTACCTGCTGGGTTGAAGGAGAGCTTCATGGCTGAGATCTTTAGTATTGGGATTTAAGGTTTCAGGATTGGAGTTTGGGTTTCGGGGATTTTGGGTCTAAGCTTCCCTTCCGCGGGCGTCGGGCTGGCATTACTATCCCTAGAAGTCTGTCCATGTGCCCTCATGTTTTTTGCTGATGGCAATCCCTTCGACCACGTCCCTAGGCACCACAATTCCTGCGGTTTGGGTACATGCAGCCTTGCAGCATTTCCTCCATCAACCGTCTTGCTTGCTCTCCGAGGTAAGGAGATTCAGTGGGTTTGAGGGTCTTGGGCTCATGGGAGGTTCAAGGGTGCAGTTTTGTTCAACGTTGTGTTTTTTGAAGCAATTTCTAGGATTTGGAGTGGGGTCGCAGGTTATGGTTGTTAGGTTCAAGGGCGTTTAGGAGATGTGTGCTTTGAGGGTTTGTATTTGGAACTTCAGAATGCGGATGTAGGAGTGGGTCAAAGGGAGGTATGTCTGAGATTTTTTTGTGCTCCATAAATCACAAAGCTGTCAACGCCTATGATTTTCTGGGCGCTATAAACCCTAAACCGCTTTGACACACTTGCCACGTGTGTAGAGCGCACGTAAGTGGAGCTTTCCGCCTGCAATTGCTCCTGCTGTGGCCCTGCGATGGCACAGGGCGCCCCTGCTTGCGCAATGCGGACCTTCATGCAAGAGGTACTGTTGATACTAAAATTCTGGCATGACTTTACTACTCTATAGTATTATGATTCCTAAGGTATAAGGTACTTAGCGTCATGCAGGATCTTCTAGTATCCAGCGTAGCAGGGGCGGGGGGGGCGGGGAGCTGAAGAAGGAGGAGGCGGAGGACGTGCAGGATGAGCATGTGTTCAAGGATTAATCCCCTCCCCTAATATTAACTCCCCACCCCCTAGTATGCAAAAATGCCATTCTCTGGTATATTGTAGTATCTTGGGAGTATTTAGAATTAGGGGGGGGTGATTGAATACTAGGGGGAGGGGAGTAGATCTCTAGACGTCAATTTCTGCTGCGGGGACGTGTCAAAGGCTGACAAGGCCCGAGAAGACATGAGTAGTATTATATTTGGGGATAGTATGCTACCCATTCCTGTCAACAGGTCATCCATGACCTAGACACTATCATTAACCGCCTTTAATCTATTCTAGAATCTTTTAGCTGGACCCCCCACCCACTTAAAGTGACTATAAGGGATAATGGGGATTGTATTAGGGTCCTCTTATATTCTTATTATACCACTATTACAGGGTGGGGGGTCCTCCTAAAGAATATTCCTTATTGGAGGAGCCAAAGTGCTCATCGCCCCCGACTCATATGACCGACTGACGTCCGTGAGTAATAGTATGGAACCCATTATAGAGTAAGATTCTATCTTGCGTTTGGGGTATAGTATTTTGAATAAGGAATATAATCTTACCAGGTTCAACCACCAAAAAAGCATTACTCACGTGGATTCTACATATAAAGCAGCCTTGAGCCCCAAGCAGCATTTTTTGTGAAGGCCAAGCTGTGAAGGGCTTCGGAAGCATAGCCTACGTGTAGATTCCCCAGGTCCAGAGTTTCTACCTTCGACTTTATGCACTACAGCCCCAAACAGCTCTCCAGCCCGCCCCCTTTCAAACCCCACCCTGAGCATCCGAAACGCTAAGCCACAAACATCTTGAACCCTAAGCCCCAAGCCCGAAACATCCTAAACCCTAAGCCCCAAACATCCCAAACCCGAAGCCCACCGCCCCAGCCCCGAAGGCCACGGTGGCTTTTGAGGTTGCTCCCAACGTGGCGCCGACCTCGGGTAGAAAATCGGTAAGGGTTTAGGCTTTTAGAGCTGGATTTTTTGGGTTATTTGGCCCCTTGGATGTGTCTCAAGGGAGGTTTCCGGTGGGTCTTCAAACAAGTCCATGCAGACCTCAATATAGCCCCATGACCCTTCTACGAGACTTTGGGGCCTTACATGGGAGGTACCCATCTAAACCCTAAGTCCTCAGTCCTTGAGTATGGGGTCTGTTGAGCTTTAATTGTTGGTGGAGCTTGTGAGGGTTGATGCGGGGTTGAGGTTTAGGGCTTAGGTTTTCTTGCTTCTCATACAGGTGTGTTTTCAAAGACGGCATTCTTCATAAGGCACTCTTCGGAGCAGCACTCTCGTTAGCGAGGGTGTACAACTTGCAAATAGTAAGCCTACACCCTAAACCCTTAACAGTATTTGTATTCGCATCTTTCAACTTGCCCCGGAAGTCAGTCCACTTGTGTTTGTTTGTCTCTTCATTGGCGTTAGATTGCTATTCTTTGGGTCCGGCCACCCACGCAACGATATTGGTAAAATGTCATAATCACTGGTCATTACTAGTAGTGCCCCCCCAAAACCACCAAACCTTAGACCTTAGACCCTAGTCTGTTAGTTATTCCTTTGATCCCCCAAATCCAGCCCTTTTAGATCTGGCATTCAGGTCTTAGACACTCCTGTGGATATGTGGGGGTGTCCCGCAAATAGGGGATACCATTTTGGGGGTCCCTATAATAAGGATTATAGAAGTTGGGGGTCTGTATTGGGGCCCCCTTTATTTGGTAAACTACCATGTGAGGCTCAATGTTTTGTGATTATCTTGCGCGCTTTTATGTTTTTCATGAAGCTGGGGTGTATAGGCTTACGGAGGGTTTAAAAAGGTCTGGTGTAGGGTTGCATTTTGGGGTTCAGGATTTGGGCTCAGCACTGTGGCAAAAAATCTGGTTTTCCGAAACTATACAGTCCTCGTGAACTAGAAGCAATCTTCATGTTGGGCTGTGTTATCAGGGCACTCCATACTCCATCAACCCGAAATATTCTCAGAAGGCCAGAACACTGTGAAAGCTGCAGTTGAACAAATCAAGCGGGACCGGCAAGGGTGTAGGGAGTACGCGATTGTTGAATGATTGATTCATACTCTGTATCCTCGTGCTCTTCGAGACTAGCTTAAGTAGAGAGTGAAACACCAGAATTTACGTTTTGAGGGTTTCCCACAACGGGATCACACGTGTCAGACAAGTCTAAATCCGAGCCATAGGAATCCTGAGAGAATGCCTGCACCCTGAACCCGTTACATGAGTAGAACTCCTTATCTATTTCTCTACATCGTTGCAGATCCCTAAGTGTGGGACCTGAATATAGACCGCAGTAGATTAGTATCCTTATTCAATACGGATCCCCAATGTCCATAACCTAAAACTCTGTCAGCCCTGCAACCTAAAGCCACAAACCATCATAATAATCCTTGGTCAAGGGGCTCACTCATTTCTGGAACCCCCCATATCCTAAACCCTAAGCCCTAAACCCACATGACCTACAGTCTAAACTCCTTGAAGGGGGTTATATAGGGGAGTATTATAGGGGTCATTAAGAGGATACTAGGAGTTTAGACAATGGCTCATACTCCCTAAACCCTAAACCCTGAACCTTAGACCCTAAACCCTAAACAATAAACCCTAAACCCTAAACGCTAAACCCTAATCCCTAAACCCTAAACCCTAAACCCTAAACCCTAAACAATAAACCCTAAACCCTAAACCCTGCTCAGGTTCAGAGGCTAAGTTCAGTGCAAGGCCAGCAAGCCATTCAGGCGGAGACCCAGGGAGCCCAATCCCCCTCAATTGAGGATTTGTGGTTTAGGGTTTAGGATTTAGGATGTTAGGTTTTACGGTATAGGATTTAGGGTGTAGTGAGTTTAGGGAGTTTAGGGTAAAGGGTTTAGGGTTTAGGTTTGCTTCTTTGGGTGTTTGGATTGGGGTTTTTAGCTCACTGACAGCATATGAAGGAACATGAAGTACGTAGGGGTTGGTTATGCCATTTGGTGAGTGTGTCGGGTTCGGTCGGAAGATTGGTGTGGCGGCATCAAAAGTAAAACGATGCATTTACCCCATGCCATACATGAATAAATACCTTGATTACGGGTATATACCAGTATGCATACATTGATGGCAGACATTAGGACGAGGTTTCGAAAGATAGGGCGTCCCTTCATGGCGGGTATTGTGGGATTATGTAGAGGTATTTAGGGTTTAGGGATGAGTGTTTTAGAGTTTGCAAAGTTACCAAGTAGCTACCGCCAACAACGTTCAAGATCTTCGGACTTTCGCATGCTTTGTTAGAGATTGACGAGGGTTTTTAAGTTTTGTAGGGCTGCAAGGTTCAGGGTTGAGGGCCGGGAGTCCAGATAATTATGACACTATTGTTTTTGGCTGTAAAAAGGGTGTTACAAGTATGCATATGAGGTAGAAGCATTGATGTGTTGCCCACGGTTTGCCTGCAGAAGTGGAGATTTCGGCTTCTTTGGAAGGATCCTGTTCAGATCCTGCTTGCCCTTCCTGAAGATGGCTTTGCAATAGATATTGAGATTGTTATTGCTACCCTGACTACTGACTCCATTACAGTTGCTATTGTTTTAACTTCCATGGTTCCCCCGAATTCCAAATCCAAAGCCCTGTGTCTTAGACCTTGAAACCTGGGGTTATTCAGCATGTTGCGGCCTCGTTTAGGGAGTTCAGGGTTTAGGGTTCATGGGTTCGTCTTATTAGCCCACCCTGGTCCCTCCGAAGCAGTTTTTGTAATTGGTATGTATGCTAAAGTGTTTTCCCGCAGATACCGCGCGTGAGAGCGTAATCTCCACCAAGCAGTAGATATTAAGATCTCCCCATTCCCTGATGCTAAATTAAGGGGTTGTACATAGTGGTAGAAATGTTTAGTAACGTTAGTTTCCACAAGTAGGGGGACCCCAAAATAGACCCCAAATACCATGGTCTGTATCGTAGGGACCCCTAATATGGGATGAGATTCCTCGTTTTTGGGCCCGCCGTTAGCAGCATGGCCTTCTGTCTGACTTTAGCTAGGGCAAGGGACTACCTACAGCCAGGCTAGCATCGCTTCAATGCTGCAAGTCGATCGCATCAAGGTGCCCAGAGCGCAAATGGGTGGTTTTTCATGTTGGTACCCATATGGAGGTTTGTATGACAGGGGGAACGCAATATAGAGCCCCGAATACGAAAGTCCTTATGCTGGGGATCCCCAAAAGGGATTTCCCATTTTGGGTATCACCGGGCTTATTCAGGGGCTGCTAGGAGATGCTGGGTGTTTTCGGTTGAGAAAACAACCCTCTAAATGGGGGTTTCTCGAAGCAGGTCTCCTTGGAGTTCTGGAGGTTGCAACCCGATTTGGAACCTCACGCCTCACAACCACGTGTTGGGATCAAGTGTTGGATGAAGGGGCGTGCCCTTCGATGTTCTAGACATGCACAGGTCTAGGGCTTCGGGGACAGATGGGATCCTTGTCTCGAAAGATCCCTGGGCCTCTCTATCTTTTAGTAATTTAAATGTTGGGTAGTGCCCCCACCCAGTACCGGCCATTTTTTCTGTGAGCAAGGTCATAACTTATGTGGGCAAGCTTCAGGGCTTAGAGTCTAGGGTTCAGGGCTTAGAGTTTAGGGTTCTAGGCTTAGAGTCTGGGGTTCAGGGCTCAGAGTTTAGGGCTCAGGGCTTAGAGTTTAGGGTTTAGGGCTCAGAGTTTAGGGTTCAGGGCTTAGAGTTTAGGGTTCAGGGCTTAGAGTTTAGGGTTCTAGGCTTAGAGTCTAGGGTTCAGGGCTTACAGTTTAGGGTTCAGGGCTTAGAGTTTAGGGTTCACGGCTTAGAGTTTAGGGTTCAGGGCTTAGATTTCAGGGTTCATGGCTTAGAGGTTAGGCTTCAATATTTAGAGTTTAGGGTATAGGTTTCTTGATGATGTGGGACCCACTGGGCGGGTGGGCACATGACCATTGTTTGATAGCGCTGCTTACCAAGTGTATACTTGGACTTGAGATGCTGAACGCTAAACCCTAATCTCGTAGACATATGTACCTCTACGAAACCCATATCCCTAAAACCCTAAACCCTAAACCTTAAACCCTAAACCCCCCAAAAAAGGACCCCTAATTTTGGGAGACCCCTATATCTGCTTGGCGCCGTGGCTCAGTGTGCCGCCTCCAGCCGCAGGATTTCTGACTTGTCCCAGGCCGTGGACCCGAAAACCGAAACGCCGAATCCTATTCGGGTGCAGTTTAGGGTTTAGGGTTGGGTCATTCCCCCTCCCAGTAACTGTTCTTCAAGGGGCCTTATTAAGGGGGTTCTTATAACTCCTAAAACCCATTGTGGTAACAGTTACTGTAAGGGGGAATGACCCCAGGTGTAGGGTTTAAGGTTTAGGGTTTTGGTTTTCTTTTGCACTCCCTTCCGGCCTGCCAACTGACGCTGGACCCGAAGCCCCAAATTTTGAACTCTAATCCACGGCTCCTGAACCCTAAGCCTGGAGACTTAAATGTTGAACTACCCCTCAAACCCCCCCGCTCTGTGTAGAAGTCTGAATAACTGTCAATATTCTCGCCTTGCGTTCCTTATCTAGTTGCAGTAGACTGTACCCTGAAACTCCATTCTAAATCTTCAGACCCTTCAGCGCTGAACCCTAAACAGGGTTTAAGGTCCCTATAACCCCGTCCAAAGAAGCTTATAGGATCCCAACATATCCTCAGGTGTCGCTTCTTGCCGTCCGTGCAGCTTATGCCATCGTTGGCGGCCGCCTCAAGGGAAGAATTCGGGTTTCCTAAAATTAGGGGTACCTTTTACAGGGGCTCATAAGGGTTATATAGGGTTGCATAGGGGTTTAGGATTTGAGGTTTGTGAAGAATCAGGGATACCCGTTTCAGGGTCCCCATAATGATTTGAAGCATTTTGGGGTCTATATTGGAGTCCCCCTGTGTATGGAAACCACGATTTGAGGTTTAAGCTTTGAGGGGTCAGGTTTGAGGTTCAGGGTTCAAGGTTTGGGGTTTAGGCTTGAGGATTTTGGGCTTAAGTTTAGGGTCTTCCAGAATGTTTCAAGACTTTGACCTACCTCACACTGCAGCAGTTTCCTTTGGGAGTCTGCATGGGCTCCTGCCTAATGTTTGCATAAATGGGCAAACCTTATCCTGCTGTACCCTGAGTCCTAGACCCTGGACCAAAAACCCTAAGCAACTTAAAGCACAATTTCCCAGGTGGCTCCACCACAGCTCGCCGACTGCGAGGAGCACCGCGCACGGGCGGCGTTCAGGCGCCCAGGGATAGATAGCACCATAAGGGGTATTTAGGGTCTAGGGGCCTAGGGTTTTTGGTTGAGAAGTTGGGGCGTAAGGTGTAAGAATTGAGGGTTCAGGGCTTGAAGGTTTAGGGCTGAGGGCCTGCCATTTCGAGGCCTGTGTAATTCAGAAGCGGAACCAGATCGCTCATTTTTAAGGCTCAGCTGCTAGGTAGTGATAGCCATGGTCTTTATTAGGACATTGGGCAACCTAAGCTAGGCATGCCATGGCTTTGCTTATAACTATTAACTACCCATGGACCCTCAAGTGTTCCCTAACCCTACACCCAAGTTGTGGCTACCCATGAACCCACCACCGTCAGATGGGGTTGATTCAATCTACTGGCATTGCGCTTGTTCTGTTGATGGGTTCCGAGGCTTACATGTCAAGAAGTGCAGGATTCAGTGTATGTACATAAGAAAACTACATCCCGAGAGAGAACTGACACTGGCCTCCGACAGCACCAGCACCCTGAAACCCAAGCGCCTCCTTTCCCTGCTCTAAATGTTTACTCACTAAAACTCTTTTACATCATCGCATATGGCCTGTATGGCCACCACAAAATCCCTCAAACCAGCCATACATGAATATACCCTAAGCCCTTAAACCCTAAGTCGTGCCACGAGGCGGACTTCGTGGTCCTTTGTGCGGATGCTGCGGAGCGCCATGCGACAACACAGGCAGTAGAGGCAGGTTGCACAGACATCCTAGGGTTTAGGGTTTAGGGGTTGCATCATAATGAGGTTGTAAGGGGGCTAGAAGTACTGGTATGATCTGGTTACACTCAGCAATGAACCTCCAAGGGGTCTTCGATCGCCTTTCTGATCGTCAATGGAGCATGGCATTTCTTCGTGCTGCATGGATCATGAATTTGGCTGAATCATGATGTAAGAGTCATCCCTCCGCGAAGACGAGACTAGTCATGGTATCTATAAGGTTGCCACGTAGAGCTCCGACCACTGGCGCACGCTGGTCTCACGTATCTCTTTGTCAACGGGCTCTGAAGCGCAAAGACCGAAAAGGCTACAACGTAGTCCTGAAGCTCAGACTTGAGGTTGGACCAGGCTATCGCGCCATGTGTCGCATTCCCCATTGATTAGAGTTGCATGGTGAGCTAGCTGTACTACCCCATCCCTAATGAGAGTTTAGGAATTAGGTTCAGGCTTCAGGATACTTTGGGCCTAGGTTTTCGGGCTTAATTAGGGTTCATGGCTGTTTCTCAGGCTTAGAGTGCTCGGGGCTTAGGATTGTCTGATATGGCATCCAGTGCTCCCTGCCATGATCCGCTTGAGCTTGCCCTGAAGGAGGCAATAGCAATAGCAATAGTAATAGTAATAGTAATAGTAATAGTAATAGTAATAGTAATACTGAATATGCAAAAATCGCCAGCCAATGCTTTTGAAGGCCTTCAGCCTGCGAAGGCCGCGCCAAGCGTGCCACCGCGCCCAAGCGTCAGCGCAGAGGATCTGCCATCCGCTTACATCATAACTTTATGCTCCTGCTCCTATATTTACTGCCCTCAAATTCTAGTACTCCTTCATTTTCCGTGTGTTCTCCGGTGTGCGTGCTCAGCGCGCCTGGCATGTGGACCGCGCTGTAAGCGCAAGCCCGTAACGCTTGGCCGCCTGCACGGTGTGCCTGGAGGTAGGCAGGTGCACCATGTCCTTATGCAGCGCACCAGCAAGTCCGTTCGCTCCCGCCATTCCGGTGGGTGTTGACCAAAAGCTGAACTCCATGGTTTTTTGCGGGCATTTTGATATGCGTGCGTGCTCACCATCTACGCCTGAGTCGTTATCTTCACAACGTCAACGCTTCCATCTCGGAGCAGTCTTCACGCCGCTGCCATGGATACAATGAACGCCCAGATGCTCCGGTTCTATGATTTCGTGTACACAACCAGCTTGTGCCCCAAGACCAGGCCTTCCATTTCACTCCCGCATTCTGCGCACAAGAAGATTATGATGAAGGCGAAGGTGCACACTCGTCCAGCATCTTCAGCACATGCTTGGAAGAAGGTCACCAATTTCGCAAAGAAGCCTTCCTCGCGCTGAGCCTGCAATCCCGGGTCCCATTTCAGTGCGTTCGGCATATGACTGCAAGATCATTGATGCTGCAACTTCGTTTCGGGGTGATCATGGAATCCTTTTGCACGTCTCACACGTAGCACGTCCGTATGTCTCTGTCCTACACACAGCAGGCTAATTCTGAAAACGCCGACTCTACATTCTGTTCATGTTTCATCTGTTGAACCTACGTTGTTGCCATGATTTTCATAACATATTTGAAGCCAGGATGCATATGAACCGGAGCTGTATGTAGAGTTCTGTTAGGAGATGCGCATAAAAGAAAAGATTGCTTAAGGCTGCTCAAGATTACGTTGGGCAGCATGTGTTCAAAGTCAGAATTCGGAAGCCAATTTGCAAGGTCATGACCTCAGCATCTACATGGTTGTGCACGCATCAGTTCAAAAGAGTTTTTTTTTAAACAGGAACACCTTCAAGCATATCATGAGTGTGGGGCCTCATGTGCGTTCCATCTTCCATAAAACAACCCCTATCATCCACGCAGTAACCCCAGTTATCCCCGTCATCACCCTCCAAGTAAACCTTGCAATTCTCACGGAAACTCTAGACCCTGCCCTTGGGGTAGCTTTTAAAATCTTGCGGGACCCCATAAGTAGCCTTTACTTCTGGAATCATGGTACTATGGTACATCAAGATCACGGATGATTTGTAGTACCAGCAGTTGTACCCAAACCACAAAGCAGGTGTAGCGTTGAACATGTTTTTAAGTTTTTATCATCTTTAATACTCACGCATAATCTCTTTCAAGCCATAAAGATTCAACATTTATAGGGCCCCAACCATACCCCAGCAAACCCCAAACTCCATAATCCCAGTTTCCATTCCACTTTCCATTTGATTCTCCCTTGTTATCCACTGTTAGGGCAGTATCCCCAAGCCCTAAGCCCCAAATAGTAGTTTCCATTGTGTTTTCCACTATTCCTTATATAGCCCTAATCCCTAAACTGCGTATAGAACCTGTACTGGATTGCTGTTCAATTTTTTTTTATGTGCTATAACCTACCCGTAACTTAGTTGAAGGTACTACATTGGGGGAACCTTCTTTGTTACTGTATACACTTATACTTTTGTAACTTAATTTAAGTTCCTTTACAAGCAACCTAGTTAAAAGGGATCTGGAGGCCGCGTCGCATGCCGGGGCGCGACAGCGCTTCGCGCAGAAGCTGGAGGCCATACTCATCGGTTTAGGTGCTGCAGTGGCTTTAAAGAGCTTATATAGGGAGAATGGAAGAGAAAGTGGAAGCAACTATTTAGGGTTTAGGGTTTAGGGCTTTACAGAGGCTATGACTGGTCTAGGGTGTAGGGGATATAGGGGTTATCCAGGGTAATATGGGGACGTTTGTGAAAAAGGTTAGAAAAGGGACATATGGGTATACATGCGAATAGCGTAGGATGGGAGTTAGGGTTTAGGGTTTGTGTTAGGCTTTAGGGTTAGGGTTTGGCATTTAGGGTTTATGTAGGATTTAAGGTTACCAACACTGTGGTTTGGCGTGTGTGATCTCAGGTTCAGAGTCGGGGCCTTAACAACTACTGTAAGGGATTGCAATAGTACCCCCCCAAAGGTACCCTCCGCAGGGTTTAAGGAGCTAATAAGGACTATATAGGGCTTAATAAGGCCTAACAGGGTTCCAAATCTGTGGGGGGTACCTTTGGGGGGGTATTATTGTATCCCTTATACTGGTTTTAGGAGTTCCTCGAAAGGCGTTTACGTGGGCTTAAGGATTTAGGATTCAGAGTTTTTGATTCAGGGCATTGGGTTTAGGGTTTGGGGGTTACACGGGGTTAAGCGTTTAGGCTAAAGCAACCAGGAGTTATGGAGAACCAAATGGAAAAGAACATGGAACATGACATGGAAGATGGTATGGAAACAGGGATTTTACAGGGGCCCTAAACCCTAAACTCTAAACCTTAAACCTAGTATGGAAACTGGATCTTCTACCCACCTCAGAAGCCACATTTTAAGCCAAACACTTCTTTGCGTGTATGCAACGGTATTTTTCCTTAGTTTTGGGGGCAACCCATGATCTAAAGGGGTCTGGTAGGACTTAATTATCAGTACAACCCACAACATGCTGGGATCAATGGCCAACAATTGCAGCCTTCCGATGGAACCTTTCCATGGCAGCTGGCAGCATAAATGCGATGCTCATGGAATCTCCGCTAGGATCCATATCTGGATAAAGAATTTCACCAAATAATGATTAGCAATAATAGTCATACAGGTAATCATAGTAATAGTAGTACTCATATCAATAACAATAGTAATATTAATAGGGTTTTGGGCTCATATTCATGAGTTTCGTTTTAAGTCTTCATGTCCTGGGTTTGGTTGATATTTGTGTATACAGATCTCCTGCAAAACTTGCCTTGAACTCGAAGGGTACACCCTGTGCTTTGCTTGGTGTTCGGTTACTAAGCCTTGATCTTGTCTATGTAAGTTGCTACTATTTTGGAGGGGAACTTTCAGGGTCTTGGGCACCGGATTTTCTTGGTATAAATCGTTTGCTACAGGTGCTTCAGATTTACATGGGCATTCCAGTTCCTTGGCTTGACTTTGACTTTATTTATGCAAGCCACTTACTACAGATGCTTCAGATTGAAATAGCATTTCTGAGATCTTGGGCTCGTTATTTTCCATGTAAATCTCCTACCGCAACCTCTACAGTAATTCCTGAACATCGCAACGGTAGAATAACGACAACTGTTTCATTGTAATACGTATGTATGGTAGCTTGCATGCATGGGGGACGCCAACAAAGACCCCCAAATACTATGTTCTGTATTCTATAGGAATCCCCAAAAAGGGACCCCTAATTTGGACATGATTTTAAGGTTTCGTGTATGCAAAAGCGCCGGCACCGTATCAACTTTTGTTGTGAAATTCCCTCTCAATGAGAAACCAGAGCGGTAAATCACAAACACCTAATGCTTAAAAGGCCCTAAGCCCCAAACTTGAAGCATAAGCCCTAAGCCCTCAACCCTGGAGGCTTAAGCGCCAAACCTAAAACCAAAGCCCAAAACTTGAAACCTGAAGTGCTTCACCCTAAACTAACCCTAGACCCGAAACCTTAGTTGGAGGGTCAGGGAATTCAGTAAGTAGGTTGATAATGGGGATCATTGGGGTTACTGTGGTTTTTAGACGGGGCTGAAGTATTTTTACTCTGCCGCCTCAACCCTAAACCTTAAATCCTTAATCCTAATTCCTAAACCTTGTGCCAGGCGCTCTCCAGCATGCCGGTCAAAGCCGGCAGCGTTCACTGTAGCATGGTCAACAGGCCCAAGATGTAGGGATTTTCCTCAGTTCATGATGCTACAGGTGTTTAAGGCGCGGTTCCCATCATATCGCGTTTGAGGACGTAGACGGGGCCCCCAAACCTACCCTAGATGTTGATTTATTGCGACCCTTTCTAGGGATGTAGATGTATATACATCTATGCAGAGTTTGGGGCTTCCAGGGTTTAGGGACACCTTGGGGATACACAGGGGGTCCAAGGAGACGCCAGGTGCCCTCCCTGGGATTCTGTAAGGACTCTTAGGGTTTAGGGTTTAGGGTTTAGGGGTTTAGGGGTTTCTGGTTTAGGGTCTAGGGTTCTGTGTAAGGACTCTTTTGAGAACTACTGCGGGTTTTCTCAAACGCGCCCTCGTTGTAAAAGGAGGGCTTTGGCAATCCCAGGCATAATTATGAGGACCCCATCCGAGTGAGATGATGGTTATAGGGGTCTACGGTTTTGGGTTTCGGGATTAGGGGTCTGTATGTCGGGGGTTGGAATATCCAAGTTTCCCTTATCACTCGGTGTCGGGCATTGCAGAAGATCTTCTTCACAGTAGGAGTGTGTTTCGAAATCTTTGAGTGCAGCCTGGGGAGCTTGCTATGTGCAGTTGGTCCTCTTTCGGTACATAGAAGATGACTGGAAACATCAAACAAACCTTGTGAGGTAGTGACCCCAAAAGGCTCCCTAGCAGAAGGCTACTGTCCTTTTTGGGGGGGGCTTTACGGGATTCCATGCTAGTCTGGGGGAGGGTACGTGCTTGCAAGTATGGTGGGCTGCCAGATCCAGCACTCTCTAAAGTGCCGAGGCCCAACTTAGTCAACTGACGGCAGAAATCGGGAGACAATACAGGGCTTAGGGTTTTAGCGGAATATTCTGAAAAAAGGTTCATGCAAAGATTAAAAGTATCATCCAACGTTTTCATCTTTCCCAACATGCGGCCGCACAGAAGCATACCTAATACAGACGGCTTGTTGGAAGAGGCCTCGCACCCTGCTAGAACCCCAACGTTGTCTGCCTTAAGCCTTAACGATAAACCTGAGCCCTAACGCGTAACCTTAATGCTTTACCCCTAAACCCTGCACGGAAACCCTGAACCTTGAGACTTGAAGCCAAAATCTTTAAGCCCTAAACCCGAAAGCCCAAGCCCGCAACCCTAAGCCCCAAGACCCTCAGACTTAAAGCCTGAACCGCATCGACACCCTTTATCCTAAACACTAAACGCTAGACACTAAACCCTAAATCATGAACAGTAAGCCCCAAATTGTGTGGCCGCAGCTTCTCCACTCAACTTGGTAAATCCTAAACTGGAAAGCTCCAAGCGGCTAAAGTGTAGGAGTTGTGGTTTGAGCCAAACTCTGGAGCCAGCCCCCAAACCCCCAGCAAGCCAAAATGCTATCTAATTGTTGGATAGTTTTCATAGTAGCACCTTAAACCCTACAGCAAAAACCCTAAACTTTAAACCCTAAAACCTGGATCCTGGAGACTTTGGCCAGAGCGCCGAATTCCAACATCCTTGGCCTAGCAAGCTGCAAGAGCTCAATGGTATGCTTAACAGGGTCTAGGGTTTAGGTGGACAAGCCCGATGCATTCGACATTCCAGCCCGCACCACCCGCGACCGTACACCCAAATCCTAAACCCCGACTTAAATAAGCTGTAAATCTTCAACCCATCCTAAACCCCAAAGCCTAAATCCGAAATCTTCAACCCTACACCCTGAACCTGGAACCCAAGCTCTCATGCCAAGAGCACCTAAGCCAGCTTAAGACCATCAAGGCGCAAACTCAAAGAGCTAAATCCTGAAGCAAACCTAAACCCTAAGCTTTGACTCCTAACCTGAAACCCCAAAATCCCGGACCCTATACCCCAAACCCTAGACCCTAAGCCCCAAACCTTAAAACCCCCGACCCGGCCCAACCCTGAACCCGAACCCGCTGAAAACATCGCGCCACTTCCCATGGCTTCAACGCCATGGACCCTTCCCTGCGCTGCAGCCCGGATGTCCTGCCACAGGCCTTAGGGTTCTTCAGTTCAGAGTTTCGGTTTTATTGGCTTGGGGTTGAGGGGGTGGGGGTGGGGACATTAGGAACTAGGTGGACAAGGGGATAACTAGGGTTACGATCTGGCCGATGTAGGATTTAGCGTTTGGATCTGCGCCGTCCCTATGAGCTATTTTAATAACCCTTTGTAACCCGCGCTATCTCCATTATAAGCCGCAGTTCTCCGCTATGAACCTGCTTGCACAGTGCCCACGACTTAGGGTTTAGGGTTTAGGGTTCTGAGAAAGAAGAAGCATCCTAGAGCTTCACTTTGCTACTCCTACTCCTCTTGCTGCTACGTAAGCCCTAAACCCTTTGAAGCCCTTCGCCAGCGTGTCGCATGTATTGTCAGGGGTCGGTTTTTTTGATTTATTACGAGGAGTAACATACTCTGGAAAGAGTTGCCGCTAAGTTACTTTCCAAGCACAATGTCAGAGAACACACCTGTGTATCCCCTGTCATGATGTTGACATCTTGCGCCCTAGGGCTTAGGGTTTGGGTTCGTAAGTCCTCTTAACCATTTCCCTACACCCTCTAGCTTCCCCTCACTTATCCTTAATGAGCCTGAATTATCTTTCAAACCTCCCAAACGTAGGAAAACCTAAGGGGTAGTGCGGGGGGGAATAGTAGGGGAGCCCCTTAATTCTTAAGGATGAAATCAGAGTCCTTAGCCACATTCCGCTGCGGTCAGGGTGCTAAATTTGAAGCTGGTGCTGCAGGGTGATTCAAGGAGTGAAAGTAGGTAGTCTGACAGGGAGGGCTCCTTACTTTATAGTTTAGGATTCCACTCCCCCACTCCCCCTCAAGCATCAGTAAGTTTTAAGGCGTAGGGTTCAGGCCTCTTTTGCTTGCAGTGGGCCCTCTTAACAATTCCGAGAAAAAGCTTGACTTGGGTTTTCTAAAGTTCCATAAGATGCAAGTATATTCGCGTGGAGTCATCAAACCTAGCAGGAACCTAAGTACCTTCCACCTTTGAGAATTTGGGTATTCTAGTGACTTACTTCCGTGCAGGCATTTGTAGCATCAACAGTATCTTAGTGACTTAGAATATCAAGGAAAGCATGCGATGCCAAATTACCTTGAAGCACAAGCATATGCGAAATGCCCACTGGGTCTTGGACCTGGGATTTTGAGAACGAGGGTTTTTGGGCTTTCGACTCACTTGTATCCCCCAGACGGTTAGCCCGGATCCCCACGCTGAAGCCCAGACTTTACGCACGTATATCCTTGGAGGTAAACGCTGGACTCTCAGTCCTGGTCTTGAAGCTAGAAATTTCCTAAATCCTAAACCCTGAACACATATATCCGGCATCCAGTTATCTCTATAGCGCTCCATGCTGACCGCCTAGAATCTCTGAGCTTTGAAGCCCCTGCGCAAGTATGTGTACTTCCTAATATAACACACTCTCTAGGGTGGCCCCTAGATGGGCTCCCGATTGTGAGAAGCCCTGATGTTTTCAAATCCCATAGTCGACATATCCTTTTTTTTTAATCTTTCACCTTTCTCAAGATTCTTTTGATTCTTGCCCCGAAGCCCCAACCCTGTACCATAGAGCACAAGCCATGTTCAGAGAGGCATGCCTTGAAGAGGGCATTGGGAACTTGGTGTCGGCTACTGGGCTGCAGGCAGGCGTTCACAGATTTCGACAAAACCCTAGACCCTTGACCTTGAATCCTAAACCCTAAACAGGGGTTTGTGGCTGTGGAGTTTAAGGGCTCAGGACGTCTAATTTTTGACAGTCCTTGCAGAATTATAGTAGAGGATGACTGATTGGGCTTTGCATTGCTGCGGGCGTAGGTGTTTGGCGGTTTCTTCGTCTCCACGGGCATGATACGTGCTGGCAGGCGTGCTCAGAGCAGCACGCAATACCGTAGAGGTCCTACTATTAGAATACAACCCCAACCTTCAACCCTCAACCCCAAACCCAATTCAATTCTACCTTATCACGTCCCACATGAAAATTTACACGCAAGTTGAAGCTTTTCTTGCGGTCCAAGTCTGCACCTGCGATCCTTACCCTCAAACCCTGAGCCTGATGTAGACACTTGATTCATACACCCCAGACCCTAAACCCTCAAATGCGATTTTAGCAGAGATCATATAAGGGATCCTACACTAAAGGCCTCTAAAGGAGGGGGCGCATTTCTCAGGGGTCTACAGTAAATGACTAGCTTCTAAAGCAGGGAGCAGAATATACTCTTATTTGGTTCAACGGCCCAAAAACCACACCCAGATGTTGACGTGCCCGCTCTCTCACAGAATGCCTTAGCCCTTTGGAATCTCAGATCAACTCAGCAAGGCCTCAAATCTTGAACCCTAAACCTTAAGCCCAAAGCTCTAACCCCTTTAGCTCTGAAACACGAATCTCCTAAACCCGAAGCCCTGAGACCCTAACACCCCCAAGTCCTTCAAACCCCAAAGCCAGCAAATTCTAAAGCCATACAACCCCCACAAGCCCTAACACCCCTAAACCCTAAACCCTGAAGCCTGAAGCCTTAAACCCTGAAGCCTGAAACCCTAAAGCTCGAAACCCTAAACCCTAAGCCCTGAAACCAAAAAAAGCCTAAACCCTGAAACCCTATATAGCCCCATTATAGTACTTTCCATTCTCTTTTCCATTACCCCTTAGACCCTAAACCCCAATCACTAATGTAGACTCCCTTTTAAGGCCCTAGATAATAATATTGGGGTTATACGGCCCTGAACCCCGAAACCCTGAACCCTAAACCCTAAACCCCTAAATCCTAAAACCCTAAATCCCTAAACCCTAAATCCTAAACCCTAAACCCTTAACCCCTAAACCCGAAACCCTGAACCCCTTCTCGCAGAGCCCAGGAGCTCCTGGAACAAAGTTGCCAGCTCCCGGGCAGCGCTTCAGAGCTTATAGTGGGTTTAGGGTTTAGGAGTTTAGGAGTTTAGGGTGTAGGAGTTAGGGTTTAGGGTTTGGGGTTAAGGGTTTAGGGTTTAGGGTTGAGGGTTTAGGGTTTAGGGGGTGTAGGAGTTTGTAAGCAGGTTAATAAAGGCTATAGCCCATAAAGTATAGTCCCCTTAAGTCGATATTGGGGTTATATTGGGATAATGGAAAAGAAAATCAACATTCCTGGTAAGAGCGTGTAGTGTTCAGTAAGAGCGAGTATGTGCTTGGGCACGAGTAGGAGACGAGTAGCTCCTAATGAGAAATACCACAGCTCCTCTATTTTTTCATAACAAATACCACAGCTCCTCTACTGCTTAGTAAGAGCTACCACAGCTCCTCTATTGATTAATAAGAAGTACAACAGCTCCTGTATTTCTGAATAAGACCTACCATGATTCACCTTTTCGGGCTTTTCAAAGCTAAAACTGACGAAAAGGTGATTCCCTGGCATCTGGGCTGATTACAATTTCGAAAAACAATGCCAAAAGGGTGATTCCCTGGTATCTGGGCACCTCCTTTCCCCCCGGGTGCGGGGGAGTCACCTTTTCGGGTTTTTCAGGGTTGAAACTGCCGAAAAGGTGATTCCCTGGCATCTGGGCCCTTGTATTACTTAATAAGAAATACCACAGCTCCGTTATTCCTTAATAAGAAATACCACAGCTCCTCTATTCCTTAGTAAGAAATACGACAGCTCTTTTATTTCTTAATAGGAAGTACCACAAGCGCCTCTATTGCTTAATAAGAAGTACCGCAGCTCCTTTATTTCTAAATAAGACATACCATAGCCCTCGGGAATCAGCCTTTCGGGTTTTTCAAGGTTAAAAATACCGAAAAAGTGATTCCCTGGCATCTGGGCTTCTCCCCTTCCCCGGTGTGCGGGGGAATCACCTTTTCGAGCCTTTCAGGGCTGAAAATGCTGAAAAAGTAATTCCCTGGCATCTGGGCTCCTCTATTCCTTATTCACACATACCACAGCTCCTTTATTTCTTATTAAGTAAGACCACAGCTCCTCTATTCTTTAATAAGAAATACCACAGCTCCTCTATTCCTTAATAAGAAATACCACAGCCATTAAGAAATATCATAGCTCCCCTATTTCTTAATAAGGAATACCACAGCTCCTCTACTTCGTAATAACAAATGCCACAGCTCCTGTATGGCTGAATAAGAAGTACCACAGCTCCTTTATTTCTGAATAAGACTTACCATAGCCCTTCCCCCTTCGGGCTTTTCAAAGTTAAAATTGCCGAAAAGGTGACTCCTTGGCATCTGGGCTCCTCCCCTTCTCTCGCGTGCGGGGGAACTACCTTTTCAGGTTTTTCAAGGTTGAAACTGCCGAAAAGGTGATTCCCTGGCGTCTGGGCCTCCTGCCTCCTCTCGTTCTTTATCCTCCTTCTTTCCTCTGTCCCTTTCTCCTTCAAATCAAAATAAATCCAAAAATGACAACTGCTCTGCGTTTCGCCACCACGACCCCCCTGATCCTTGTGACTATAAGCACCTTTGAAACGTGGCGTCCCAAACGCAAGTTCAAAAATGACGACAGTTTTGCGGTTGAAGCGCGAGTACCCCTCCGATGCCTGTCACTGTTGGCTTTCTTGAAACGTTAAAAACCGACATGAGTCCAAGAATGATGACATTCCAGTGCTTCGCGACCGGAACCCCCGCCAATCCAAAGTCAAATCCGACGCAAGCAAGCAGGGCAGGGGCACATGTCCAGCTTAGCAAGGGGCCACATGTGTTCCCTCAAGTGCACAGAGCTCAAGACCAGTTTGTGCAAGCAAGGGGGTTGCTTCAAAGTCCGTTGCGCGGTTGGTCTTCTGAGGGCACCATGCATTCAGCTTGTGATGTCCACAGGCTGGAGCTGAGATCAACTCACAGCAATATGGGATCTTAATGGTTGAGAAGGAACCTATATCCTGGAATTATTGAAGAAAAGCGCGCAGCTACGCAGCACGGCCACTTTCAAGGACGCAGCAGACGAAATGGCCCCTAGTGTGGGTTGTATGTGACAATGTGGGTAAGAAAGTTGCGCCCCGTTTGGTATTTCCTTAGATATGCTGGTGAGCAGTTTTGGATAACAAGGCTAAAAGGCGTCGGCCATAAATCAAACACGAAATTGTGCGATCTCACAATGCAGGTGCCACGGAGAGATTCCCATACCTCTACCAGGCCTTTTTAGGGAAATCTTTAGGTATACTAGGTTGATAGGCCCCCCCTTCACCTGTACTTGTCAAAGATAGAAGCTTCTTTGAAACTAGGTAGGGAACATTCAAGCGAAGGTTGGGTCCTCGCGTCCCTGGTAGGTTCTACTTCTTTTTACTTGGTGACAAGCATTTAGTAACGCCTTCCAACTAGAAGGCTGGAATGTTGAGACCAAAAACTGACCTTGAAATTGTGCGACCTCTCAGCCCGCCGGCCCAGGCACACGTGCTCAGTTTCCATGGATATTTGAGGCCGCCGAAATGTGGCGGGCCATGTGTGAATTTCAAAACCTGGCTCTAAGGGATCTAGGGGCTTCAAAGGTTTCTTTTAAGATCTCTTCTTGTTAAAAGGACTCATGTAAAGAGTTTCTAAGGTGTTGTCTGAGTAAAGCGGGTCTTCTACAGGATCTTCTATTGTTTTGGGTAACTTAAACATCCTCCCGCCAAGCTGCCTGTGATGTTTTTCTGACGGCTTCAGTAATTGCTCCTTAGGGTTCATAAGAATTACAATAGCTCCTTCATCTCTTAATAACAAGTACCACAGCTCCTCTATTGCTTAATAGGAAGTACCTACCATAGCCCTCCCCCCGCGTGCGGGGGAATGACTTTTTCGTGTTTTTCAAAATTAATTATGCCGAAAAGGTGATTCCCTGGTATCTGGGCTCCTTTATTCCTCAGTAAAGAATACCACAGTTCCTTTTTTGCTTAATATGAAATACCACAGCTCCTTTATTCTCTAATAAGAACTACCACAGCTCCTCTATCCCTTAATAAGAAATACCACAGCTCCTCTATTCTTAATAAAAAATACAATAGCTCCTTTATTTCTTAATAACAAATACCACAGCTCCTCTATTGCTTAATAGGAAGTATTTGAATAAGACCTACCATAGCCCTCCCCCGCGTGCGGGGGAATCACTTTTTCGGGCTTTTCAAAATTAAAAAAAGCCGAAAAGGTGGCATCTAGGGTCCTTTTTTCCTTAATAAAAAATACCACAGCCTCTTTATTCCTCGATAAGAAATACACAGCTCCTGTATTTCTTAATAAGAATGATTTTAGCCCTCCACAGCATTTCATATATGTGCGTTTTTTTGTTTTTCTACTCATTGATAGTGGCACCGGCACTTGTTATTACTGGCCCGGGCTTCCTCGTTCTTACTGGCCCCTGCTTCCTCGCTAGTACTGGGAATTCTCATACCAAAAATGGAAACCACTATTTAGGATTTAGGGTTTAGGGTATAGTCCCCCTTTAGTAGATAGAATATGGCTTTGGGTACATTATAATCAGATCCCCATATACTCCATATTATACTATCTACTTATGGGGGACTACTTGCTGTGGACGTGGATTTCGGGTGAAACGGTCGAGGGCTTGGGGTTTGGGGTCTACGGTTTCGGTAATGGGCTTGGGGTCTAGTGACGTCTAGTGTGCAGGGTAAGTTCAAGGTTAAGAGCTTTGGGCCTCATACAGATTTTCAGCATTGGAGAAGATTATATTGAGGTGGGGATTGAGGGCGCAGCCGTAAACCCTAGCAGGATGTAATTAGGGTGGTAGCCTGCAATTTCTCCGTGCGGGTGGGGGATTTGGAAGAAAACCCAGTTTCGATGCACTCTTGGACGATGCCCACGAGGTTCGCTGGGCGCAGGGCATGCCGCCACTCACAGATCCTTGGAAGTGGGGTGGCACCATCGGCGCATAGATATTCAGCTTTGCGCACTTGAGCCGTAATCCCAAACCCTAACCCTAAACCTTAAATCTCAATCCCTCAGCCCTAACCCTTAAGCCCCAAGCCCTGAAACCTAAACGCAAACCCCAAACACTAAGCCTTAAGAACCTAAACCCCGAACCATAAACCCCCAATCCCTAAATGTCTGAAGCCACAGGCTCTGCCTGGGCATCCGGGACCCGCGCCTGGATACGGCCGGACGGATCTCGGATCCAGGCGACAGCGACTCCCGGGATGTCCACCACCCATTAGGGTTTAGGAGATACATGAGTGTTATATTGGGGCTATATAGGGAGAATGGAAAAAAAGATCAAATGGAAACTACTCTTTAGGGCTTAGGGTTTAGGGTTAAGGAGATGTATTAGTGTTATATTTGGGTTATATAGGGATAAAGGAAAATAAAATGGAAACCGCTATAATGGGTTTCAGGGTATTGGGTGTTTGTTTTAGGGATAATGGCAAATAAGATGGAAACAACTATAGTATATTTGGCTTATCTAGGGATACTGGAAAACAAAATGGAAACTAGTATTTAGGGCTTAGGGTTTAGGGTTCAAGGCTTTGGGTTTAGGGTGTAGGGTGTAGGGCGTAAGGTCTAGGGTCCACGGTTTAGGATTTAGGGCTTCGGGTTTAGGGTTTAGGGCTGAGGGCTTAGGGCGCTTAGGGTTTGGATGCTAGCAATAGACGGGCGAAACGAGTAGGACATCACAATTTTTGCTTGGTATAAATCACCAATAAAGAGATGGAGTACTGTTGGGGAGGGTGCCAGGGCTCGCGCAACAACAACTGGGAGGTAAGGGTAAGGGTCTCATGGGTTGGTTCAGGGCTTAGGGTGTTGGGTGTAGGGTGCTGCGTAGGAGGTTTGTGGCGGGTGGGTGACGGATCAGCAGGGTCGCTTTGTACCCCAAAACCATGTTTAGAGTTCAGGGTAAGAACACTTAAAAGCCCCAAAACCTAAAAACCTAAACCCTAAAGCCCTAAAACCCTAAACTTGTATTTGTTCCTGCTGAGTTCAAGTGTTCGAGGCAAGAGGTCCGTATGAGCTGGGAGTGCGGTGTGTTATGGGTTGCCTAACCGCCTCTCTATGCTACCTGCGGGGTTCTCCCTCATCCTTAAGTAAGCTTAACTAAGGGGGAACTTAGGTGGTGGCTTGTGAGCCATATTCTAAGCTCCTTCAAGGGGTCGTATAGGGGATTATATAGGGGATTATATACGGAACTAGGGGTTATTAAGCGGAGTTTACTCTGTAGCTGATATGGGGTGGTAGTTAGGGAACCCATACGTTCAGGGCTCAGGGTAGTTTAAGGTCAGGGCCCCATGGCTCGATCACCTCCCCAGGCCCCAGAAAATACAATCCGCCACCCGTCCAAGAAACATATCCCTCTATGATGCCATTGTGTTGCACTGGGATTTACCATTATCAGGGCGTTGGCGGTGGTTTTATTGGAGCCCAGTGGCTGGCTTACTTGGATAGCAACTACGTTTTTTTTAATCAGCAATGGACCCATACGATGCGAGAAGCTGCTTTAGCAGGCTTACAATCAGACATGTAACCTCCCATGAACTGCCAAGTTGACACGGTTTAGGGTTTGGTTTAGGGTTTAGGGTTTCAGGGTTTCAGGGTCATCAACATCAAAGTAAGCTGCAATTCCCGTCGTTTCTCGTTTCACCCACTTCCGCCTTGCCTAGCTCTTATGCGCTTCCTCTTCTGCGCAATCAGGCTTCATCTCAGTAGTATTGTTTTTGGTGGTCAGAAAGGTTTTAAAACATGACCTACCTTGGTTGAAGCACCCAGAAAAACCGCTACTCATGCAGATCTTATGTGAGGGTTCCCCATGTGAATTTTTTTAATTACATAGGTTAATAACGTTGATATCTTGGGTTATGACTTCGTATCATTTACTGGGGCTACAAGCATATTGAGTTGGCACCCCTGACCCAGCAGCCGTTTCCTAGTCACCATTACAAATTATGCTAGGGCTTTGTATTTCATTGGCCTAGAACCCATAGAATCTCTCGACAAAATCTTTGGATACGCACATAGACGCACACCCTAGCTCATAACTTCTAAGCTGCAAAAATCTAGAGCCCTGTGCCCATCCTAAGACTGAACCAAGAATGACCTTATGTAACCCCTTAAAACTCCTCATCTAGCCCTACATAATCTTATATAATCATATATACCTTCAAATCCCCGACATAACCGTATGAGTATATACCCCTTATATCTCGAAAAAACCTTAAACAAATTTATATAATTTTATATAACACCGTATAACAAGAAGTTTCCAAAGTTGGCAGGAGCTCATGAAAGCCAGGACCAACAAAGCTGTATAACCTCTATAGAACGCTTCAGGACCCTTCGATCCCCAGTGGGGATCTGGAGTCTGCGTGGACGTCTCGCAGCCGGGGGCGGAGGTCGCGTCAAAGTTCAGGGTTGCAGGGGTTTAGGGCCTTAGGGTTCAGGGCTTGGGGTTCAGGGTTTAAGGGTTCAGGGTTTAGGGCGTGGGTTTAGGGCTCAGGGCTTTCGGTTTAGGTTTTAGCGCTTGGGGTTTAGGGTTTAGGGCGTGGGGTTTAGGATTAAGGTTTCTTGGTCTTGGGTGGTTCCAGGGGTAGGATTGAACAATTTTCTAATTTGTAGTATCCCTAATCTAGAAAATGATTTCTTAAATGGCCCCATGGCATACCTTAGGTTTGCGGTGTAGTGTATAGGGATCCAGTTTAGGGTAATGAAATAGGATTCGGGTTGACGGTTTGGAGTGTTTAGGGTTTAGGGTTTCAGGGTCAGGGCTTTAGGGTCGGGGTTTGGGTCTAAGGTTTAGCGCTTCGGGTTAGGTTTGCTGCCCCATGCACTAGCATCAAAATCCGCATACCCCCCTTTCTGAAGGACAGGTAAGTAGCCTTCGAGGAGCCTTTTCGCCCTAAACCGTAAGCCCTCAATTTCCATGGTTGTTTGGGAGCGCAGGGTTTGAGCTTGCGGCCTCAAGGATGTTCCAGGGAATTTTCTGGTGCAAGCCCTGCTCAGCTGGTAGAGGGTTCGCTTGTGACTTCTCCCGGGGCTCGCTTGTGACTTCTCAATTTGGCTCGCTTGTGACTTCTTGTTTTTTGTCGTCGCGAAATGCAGAACTGTCGTG
>CAJNIZ010000203.1:58683-73019 GCA_905231905.1 Symbiodinium pilosum | reverse complement strand
CCAATTTCCATTTAACCAGATCAAGTGTGTGTGTGTGTGTGTAAACCTGTCTTGCTCTGCTTCCCTGAGACGTAGTGGCTGAGGGACCGCGCGATCAGGCTGGGGGCATCCAACAGGCAAGGAAGCCCTTTATCCTTGTGGGGCAGATATAATCCTACTAAATTCACAAAGGTCCACTTTTTTGACCAGAAAATTCAACAATTAGGTTGAAAACCCCGGAACCTCCTAAACCCTACACCTTAAATCCTAAACCCTAAACCCAAACCCTAAACCTTAAATCCTAAACCCTAAACCCAAACCCTAACCCTAAACTCTCAACCTGAAACATGACAGGAGGAAACCCACTGTGCCGCACACATCAGCGACGGCCAGCTGGTCCGCCGGTGCAGGTGGGGGGCCCAAAAGGGTTTTGGGTTCAAGATTCTCAGGTTTTGGAGTTTAGGGTTTGGGTTTTAGGGTTTGGGATTTGGGATTTGGGGTTTAGGGTTTAGGATTTGGGGTCTAGGGTTTAGGGCCCTCAAATAATCACTGTTAAAGGGATTAGGCGGGGTTAAAGGGATTGTATACGGATTATGGGGAGTATATAGGGGTTAGAAATGGTTTCTTTAGGGATAATGTAGGGTGGAGACTGCCGTATTTAGGGTTTATGGTTCAGGGTTCCGGGTTTTAGGGGTAGGGGTTTAGAGTTTGGGGTTTAGAGTTTGGGGTTTTGGGTTTGAGGTTTGAGGGTTTTGGATTGAGAGTTCCGGGTCCAGGGTTCAGGGCTATTGCCCCAATCAAGTAAATCAAGCGGAAAAGAAACTGGATAATGAAAGGGAGCTGGGTTTATGCAGGGTTTAGCTAGGGCGTAAAAGCAAGGGCCCTGTTGCGCAGCTGAAACGCGTTGAAGGTTTCGGCTTTGGGCTTGCAACCCTAGACCAAAAACCCGAAACCGCCTGTGGTTACAGGCTTTACGGTCTTGGAGTTTTAGCAGGCAGGCCTTAGAGATTGCCCGCGAGGTTTGGCGTTAACATATTGCAGTCTCTGTAGGGATCAAGGGCTGTAAGACCCAGACAGTAAACTCTAAGCCTGAAGGCGTAAACCCAAACCCTGAACTCTAAACCTTAAAGGCTAGACCCGTGTTTGGGGGCTGAGAGATGAGTCCTAAAGATGATGGTTAAACTCCGAGACCTTGTAGCCACGCAGTTTAGGGTGTAGGGTTTAGGGTTAAAGTTCAAGGCCCGAACCCACGACTCTAGACTACCAACCCCCAGCGCGCCAAACCATGAACCTCCTAAGCACCAAAAGCCTCGCCAAGCCGTAGGAGCTTAAACAACCGCGGGGTTCAAGAGTTTCCGGTTTAGGATTTGAGGGTTTAGGATTTAGGGCTCAGAGTTTAGGGTATAGCCTGAGATCCTCCTGTACGCCCAGAACATGCCTGCATCAAAGCGGGAGCGTTTAAAAGCAACCCTGCATCCTATAATGTGCCCACCCTTGCAACAACGCCCCCAAACAAGGCTTAAACAGACATCAATTCGGCTCGATAGGGGACTACAATCCCCAACAGTTAAAGAGCATTTCCCCTTCTCGAATTCCTTATCTAAGTGCCTTTTGATGCTGTCCAAGGGCCCCGACAAGTACCGAGCCGATGTGTAGTTCAGCATAGGATCTCATGCCGTAAGCTATGGCGAAGTCATAGGCTTCGCTACGATTGGCAGCTTCTCAAACGACCGGTAAATAATCCTTGTAATCCGGGCATAGCCTCATGCAAGCTGATTTTCTGTTCCATCACCCTATACACCGTCCATAAACTCTAAAACCCTAAACCAATATAACTCTACAATGCAAGGGGCGTCCCTAAGAGCCCCTTCCAGTTTGAGAAATCGCCATGTTTCGAGGGAGCAGAAGCGGAGGCAGCTCTTTCCCGGCATGCGAGGCTCCATGACAAGCATGCTGTCTACTGGGTTGCTGTTAAAGAACTTTTTTAAGCTGCTATAACAAGGAAACCCATTACTTACGATATACCCATAATATGGGAACTTAAATCAAGTTCCTTAGCAGCAACCCCGTTTACAGTGTAGGGGTTAGCTGAGGTTTTAGGGCTTTGGCTTTTGGGCTTTGAGCATTAGGGCTCCGGGTTTAGGGCTGTCCGCAGCCGGCTTAGACTTTTTTTTAGAGACGGGAGCCAGGCATGTTTTAACATAGGAGTTGCGCCAAAAATGCCAGGCAACAGAAAAACCCTTACCTCCCCCTACAGGCCAGAAGGAGAACGAACGCAGATTGTGGGTTCTTGAACGTTTCATGAAGACGCCTGAGCAATTACGAACATTTCCTTTTATGACCGGTATATGTATAAATATAAATATGGTACAAGATGCCCCATAACCCTCATGTTTTCATTTAATCATTTAAAGCGTATACCAAAATGGCATTAATTTGGGAATCCAAATTATTCCAATTACACTGAAAAAAATCATTAGATTGAAAATTCAAATTATCCTAAATTACCCTGATTTGAGCTCTTACATGATGTAGTGTGCGGACTGCGGAGCGTTTTTGTGCGACTGGCATATCACGTGGAAGTTAAGGGTCCCAGAACGGATGGTGGGTATCTACTTGGAGTGTCAGGGGAACTTAATAATTAGGTTGGGGTTTAGAGTGTAGGGTTTAGGGTTGAGGGTTTAGGGTCAGGGGAACTTAGTAAGAAGGCTAATAACGGAACGGGGATAACTAGGGTTACTTGATGGCTTACAGGGATTACTAACCTACTTACTAACTCCCCCTGACCCTCCAAGTACAGCGCTCGTTTTACCTTAGCTCCTGCCAATTTGATAGTGCACCATCTCCTAACTCCTTAGACCTTTTGCATCCCCATAGCTTAGATCACTAGATCCAACATCCTAAACACCAACCCTTAACCCTGTCTAGTGTGAGTAGTCTTCCAGCTTTGCTCCCAGCAAACACTGAAGGGTTTAGGGTTTAAGGTCCAGGGTTTAATTCTTTTCGTGAACTTGAAGAAGAAGCATATAAACCCAAACCCTAAATAGTGTGTTGAAAGCTTGCTTTAAGTAGTCCTGCCTACAACTTGGGTATTGCCTCGATCCCAGGGCAGTTATATGAGCTATAGGTTAGATAGGGGGCTAATGTTGCGCAACATTACATAGGGCATTTAGGGTTTAGGATTTCGGATTTAGGGTTTAGGGCCTAAACTCCTTAAAGGGGGTTATGTAGCGGATCATATAGGGGAATGCGTACCAGGAGTTTAGACTATAGCTTACATATATAGAACCCTTGCTTGGGGGGGAGCAGCCAGACCTACCCCAGTAGATAACTGGAGTTAGTCTTGTGCATCATGCCGCCACTCGTGCAATATTTCTCATCGGAACGTGGGGGGGGAGGGTGTTTAACATTAGGGGAAGGTATGGGGTAGGGAAGAATTCAAGTTGTTAAAGACAGGTGTTCAGCCAGAGTCCATCGCAACCCGATCCCAAATGGCATTCCATAAAGAAACTGGTCCAAAAGCGATCTATTCTAGGCCTTGGAACCGGTGTTGCTCCAAATCTCAGCAGACCGCAAACCCTGACCCGACGAGAGCTTTGCTAAACCTAGTCCTATGCACCAAAATTACAAACCCCAGAACTCAAACCTCACCTGCGGTTTAAGGTTTTGGGTTTGAGGTTCAAATAGGGTAGAATCAGATGGAAAAGAACATGGACATGTCAGTCGTGTGCCTCCTTCAAGCAGGAGACCGCGGAGCTGATCCCATCTCTTCTAAACCCTCAAGCTATAACCTTACTATCGTAGTTTCCATCTTATTTTCCATTATCCCCTATATAGCCCCGAAATAATCCCAGTTTCCAGTTCATTTTCCATGGTTAGGGCAGCAGTTTTGGGTGTCGCAATGAGCCACCTCCAGGACATCCCAATCACCCGGGCGGCGTTCTACCCCTTTGGGAATCATGGAAATTACTATTATAGTATATTGGGGGCCATAATAGGGGCTAATGGAAAAGAACATGGAAACCACTATTTAGGGTTTAGGGTTTCAGGGCTTAGGCCCACCCTAAACCCTAAACCCTAACCCCCTGTATATTCTACCTTGCTTCTCTTGAGCGCTTCAGAGCAGCGGCTCGCCCTGCTGTCGCAGTCCGGGGACATCCACTCGGAGCTCGAAGCGGAGGTGGAGATGCTCAAACTCAAACCTCACCTAGGGTTTAGGGTTTAGGGTTGAGGGTTAGGTGGATACTGCCCCAGTAACAGTTGGATAAGAATTATAATAGTGTTGTTTATAGCCCTTAATAGGACCCCTAATATAGAATTTTTATCGGGTGGGGGCAGTACCCAAGGTTTAGGGTTTAGGGCTGCGACTGATCCTTGTGGAGCAGAGGCAAGCAACCAGGACCAAGTCGAGTCGCTGCATTAAATGGAAACAGGTTTGATCTAGGGTTGCTTTTGGTTTGGGTTTGGGGTTTCAAGGGCTGAGGGTTAAGGGTATAAGGGTTTAGATTTTTAGCAGAATTGTACCCACCACCACCACTATCATCATTACTTCGAACAGCACTATTACTATTCTGATTATTCTGATTATTTAGCACATTCTTCTTAGTATTCTTCATAGTTTTATTCTTAAGTTTATTGTCTCTGGGGGTGCTGAAAACTTGAAAAACCAAACCTAAACTCCAAACCTCAAAACCTTACAGTCCCCCTTAAGTAGACAGACTATGGGGTATATGGGGATCTTACTATAACATACCCAAAGCCATGTTCTATCTACTTCAGGGGGACTATAGCCCCTCAGCTCTGAAGCCTAACCCTAAACTCTCAAGCCTGAACCCTAAACCTTCAAGTCTAATCCTTGAACTCTGAATCCGAAAGCCTAACCCCCTAAACCTTTCGTAAGCCTAATCCCTCAACTCTAAATGCGAAACCCCAAGCTCTAAACCTTAAACCCGAAACCCCGAACTGTCAACCCTAAACCCTTAAGCCCAATCCCTAAACCCTGAAGGCTAATCCCTGAACCCTAAATCCGAGCTTCCATCCCTGAAGGCTTTTCCACTCAAGCCTTGGATGTGGTGGCGGCGGTGCCGCAACATCCTTCGGCCGAGGTGAGCTTTCAAAGGTCCCTTCAAAGGGATTATATACTAGGGGTACCTTTAAAGGGGTTATGTAGGGGTTCTGTAGAGGTTATGTCGGGTTTAGGGATTAGGGTTTATGGTTTAGGGTTTCCCAAAATTAGGGGCACCATTTTGGGGGTCCCCATCATAAGGATGATCGTATTTTGGGATCTACATTGGGGTCCCCTTATTTAACGAAGCTACGAGGGTTATACATGGGGTTTAGGGTTCAGGGTTTAGGGATTTGGATATTCTTCCAATAGCGGAGAATTAAGTGGAAAAGAACATGGAGAAAGACATGGAAACTGGTTTGCAGGTCCCTGTAAAGGGATCATATGAGGATTAATTTCGGGTACCATAATCCCAATAAAGGGGTTATAAGTCCATTCTAGAGGGATTCTATTGGGATTCCTGTAGAGGTTGAGGGTTAGGTTTTAGAGGAATGGAAAAGAATTTGCAAACTAGCGTGTTTAGTGTGTAAAGTTTAGGGTCAGGGGGGCTTAGTAAGTAGGGTAGGAATGGAGATGTCTAGGGTTATTATGTGACTTGTACTTACTAAGTGCCCCTTGACCTTCCATGTAGGGTTTAGGGTTTTGCTTAGGATTTTGAGTTGACGGTTTAGGGATTATAGGGTTCGGGGATGTCGCGAACCTCCATTTTTCAAGTTTGCATAAACCCAAAACCTAAAACTCCAAACCTTACACCCAAAACCCTAAACCTAAAACCCTAAACCTTAAGCCCTAAACCCTAAACACTGAATTATAATTAAACACCAAGGCAGATGCGGGTTAGGGCGCGCGGCGGGGTAGACAATATAGAGTTAGGGTCCAAGGTGGGCTATATCTTGGGGAAGGTCTACAGAGCCTAAACCCTGACCCTAAACATCATAGGTGGGCTATATTGTTATGGGGAGGGTATACAGACCCTAAACCGCAACCCTAAATATGATAGTTTCCATTTTCTTTTCCATTCCTCTATCGAATCCCCATACAATCATTATAGAATCCATTTACAATCCCTCATAATCCATTTATGACTCCTGCATATTATGCCGGAGGTATACAGGAGCACGAAGTTCGGATTTTGTTTTGACACTTTGGAATTTTGCAGGGCAGTGTCTAGTTTGAATTTAGCTCGGTCTTGAGGTGTACGGCTTTCTCAGAGACGTGGGTCCTTCCTGGGGGCAGTTCAGGGTAAGAGCTAAGGACTACGTTGTGTTGGGGGGTGGAGTAGCGTGCAAATTTACCCAATCTACGGTTTAGAGTTTGCAGTTTACGGTTTAGGCTTTTGGCTTTCCGATTAGTGCTTAGGGTTGAGGGTAAATACCAACATGCTTGTCCCACATTCCTGTCATGATTCTGGTGCAGGTACCTCAACAGACCTCAAGTTTGTAATAATGGCAGCTACAATCATCCCCTCCCGCAATGCTAAACCGCCCATCCCATAATATGAAACAATTGATCTATCGTAGCAAATCACCAAGGAAATATTTGAGACAGGAGGGTGGCACGTGCTGTAACGAAAGATTTTCCGCAAGCCCTACTTGATGAGCCATGCGTGCACCAACTGAATGACGTGTAAGTCTAAGTCGCAAATGTTGAAAGGGTTTAGGTTGGCTGGTTTAGGGTTGAGGGTTTGGGGTTTAGGGTTTAGGGCCTAAGCCCTAAACCCTAAACGCAACCCCTAAAACTCAACCGCAGACCTTCATCCCCAGAACGCTACTGCCTAATCCTTCAACTCTCCAAAATCCCACAGCGCGGTTTAGGGTCCATGAAGTGCCTGCCCGAAGCCCTGTTTTCACCGTCCGTGCCCTAAGCCACCAACCTCAAACCTTAAATCCCAAGCCCTATTAACCCCCCCCAGATTCAGACTCTACATCCTAAAGCTCTCAACCCTAAATCCCAAACCAAGAATCCCTTCAAAGATACCTCAAGTTCTAATGCCAGGAATGGTTCAGCCAAATGCGCTGCCCAACCGCTGCGGAGGAGGTGACAGCTTCGATAAATTGGGGTGAAGTTTACTTGGAGGGATCAGGGTTGGGGAGTTCAGGTTTTGGGGGTTCAGGGTTTAGGCTTTAGGGTTCAGAGTTTAGGCTTTAGGATTTAGGGTTGAGGGTTCGGGGTCTAGGATTCAGGTTTTTGGGTTTATGGTTTGGGCGTGGCTTCATAGTGCCCCCATGCTGGAGAGAAATCGAAAAGACAATGGAAGATGAAATGGAAACAGGGTTTATGTAGAAATTCCAAATTTGGATTCAGGTTTTACTGGGATGGTCCGGGGGGCCTCGGTCAGTAGGTGAAAGACGGGCTCACTGGCTAAGTTTCAGGGGTGTTGCGTATCCTTACTAAGTCCCTACCCACCCTAAACCCTAAACCCTAAACCCTAAGTCCCTACCCTATAGGAGCCTACTTTGCATTCTATTTTTCTTTTTCTCGTCCAGTTCATTCTCCACTCTTGAGGTAATATGCAGTCCTATGACCCTCCAAACATGGTTTAAGGCTTAGGGTTTGGGCTTTGAGGCTAAGTTTTTTGAGGATGTTTAGTGTTTGGTGTAGCGCTTTGGGGCTTGTGGTTCAGATTTTGTGTGTTAGTTTCCTGGGATTGTGGAGTTGAGGGTTTAGGGTTTAGAGTATAGGGTTTAGGGCTTCAGGGTTTAGAGTTTAGGGTTTATGGTGTTGAGTTGGGGCTTTAGGGTTTAGGGGTGGGAGGGTGTGTGATGAAGGTTTAGGGCTGAAGCTCAGTGTTTCTCAAACGGGTAGCCTTTTTCTACAACCCCCAAGTGGTCTAGCCCTTGTGAAAAGGAAGCCCGGGAAAAATACGCGTGATCTAGGAGGCTCCCAAATATTCCCAGAGAACCTTACATCAACCTCGCGGGCGATTGTCAGGATGATGGCAGCCACTGGTATTTAAGGCCTTTGACCGTTTACTCGAGCCCAGTGGAATCCCAAACCAAATCATAACCCTTGAGCCCAAAGCTTTGGAAACAAATGCAACATCATTCTGAGCACCTTTAGAATGGATTTCAACCTTGTTTAGACCGCCCAAATCCCATTTGAGAGGTGCTTTATGTGTGGTATTATCATCCACAATGTAGAGTAAGATGATATACTCTCCGTTCGGGTATGGTATTATAAAAGAAGGATAAGCTCGCACTTGGTCCAGCTATCATAAGCATCCTACTCATGAAGTGCTTTATACCGCATTTGCAAGATATATTGCCCAGAAAAGCCTTTACACGCCTACCCTAGACCCAAACCCTACACTCTAAATCCTCAAGCCCTAAAGCTTGAGACCCTCAACCCTAAATCCCTAAACCTCACACCCTGGACCTTAAACTAACCCTAGGCCTTCACCCCCAGACACCCTAAACCCTCAGCTTAAGACCCCGGTTTTGGGTCTCGGGGTTTAGGGTTGAACCCTAATCCAGCAGGACGCCTTCTTCGCCACACGGCCTTCGGATTGGCGAGAGCGATCGCAGGCCGCGCTAGAGAAGTGCCTGGGCAGAGGTCTGGCAACAAGTGGGGATCTAGTGGTGTCGCGTACATGTTTGGGCTGTCTATGGATTTATGAATTTAGTTTTGAGCGCGTTTAGCGGCGCAGTGAATGATTCAGGGTCTTGGGGTTTCAGCACTTAGGGGTTTCCAGTTTAGTGTTTTGGGGTTTAGGGTTGGGGCCTGTGCAGAGATTGCATGGTTGCTCAGGGATTGCAGTAGGGCCATGACTGTATTGGGACAGCAGCTCGAGTACAACTTATCGCGCACCACTTCGCGGCTGCAGGTGGTAGGGTGAAGCCCCAGGAAGGGGATAACATGCTTGCAGGTTTTGGGGAGGGTGGATAGGTGACTAACCGTGCCGCTTGCTCACCCGATTTCAGGCGTCAACCTTGGGAGTTTAGAACAGCTTATGGAAGAATCAGCGGCTTTCGTCGTACTTTACTTGCCCAGCACTGTACGCATGGTCATTGGCGTTTCCTGCTGTCCATCCACAAACCGACAGCGATTATCTGTTGCCCGCTGGTTTGAGCCGAAGCGATGCAACTGTGTGTCTGTACAATTGTGGAGAAGATGTGGAGCAGCAGCCCCCTGCGAAGAGTATTCGGGTAAGGGATGCGTCTACCCTCACGACCGACATAGAGGTTCTCCTGGAGAATCGTCTATGGAAGTCGCCTATGGGGGAGTGGATCAGCCACCTAGGCATCACCGTCGACGATCTCAAGGAGATTATTCAAACCGAAAATTCTCAGATGTTGGTGGTGCTTGCTAGCTCATACGCTGGTAGCCCTCCAGACCCGCACCGTCCCTCCGATGTGCGCAACGCAATGCTCTTGCATGCACGGGATTAAGGTGGGCACAAGGGGGTTTCCCCAAATAGTGGCCCCAGATATAGACCCCAACATAATTCTTATTTTGGGTACCCCAAAACGGGGCCCCCAGTCTTTGGAAACCCCCGCACATTGAAGAGGGTGGCTAAGGTTGCAGCCAATGCGTGCCATCTACCATGCTGCATGCTGCCAATAGTCCTCATCAAACGCCACAAGACGTGCATAGCCTTTTATGCCTATGGCCCTTGGAAACATTCTATACCCATACCCAAATCTGGAAGTTCCCTGAATATGTTGTTTCCCGAAAAGTTCTTTCCTCTATAACCCTAAGAGCGCATGGAAGTCAGAATCTCTACCAGGGTTCCACAGAACTTAGATGTAGGGACCTTTTTACTGAGCATCATTTTGAGGTCTTTTTGAGATCCTATACTATAAGTAGCAATCACAGGACCAACCCTAATTTCTAAACCCTGAGCCCTAAAACCTTAATTAAGACCCTAAACCCCACAGCTCTTAGTGAGTACTGAATCCACAAGCCCAAATCTGAGCGCATGAGCCCAGCGCCCTTGAAGCGCCATGGGTGTTTATAAGTAAACATGTAAGTAGGGCGTGTATAGCCATGACCTAGCTCCCTAGACCCTAAATCATAAACCACGCATGGATTTTTCAAATAAGGTGTATCCCTCGGCCTTAATCCCCCGAACCCTCAACCCAAAACCCTATGCCCTACGGTGTAGGGCTCAACCCTAAACCCTAAACCCTAAGCCCCCTAAACCCCTAAAGAGCTAGTCATCAACCCTGAGCGCCATATCCTCTTCTGCCAGGTGGTTAGTTAGGGTTTAGGGTTTAGGGGTTTAGGGTTTAGGGGTTTAGGGGTTTAGGGTTTAGGGGTTTAGGCGTTCAGGGTTTAGGGTTTAGGGTTTAGAGGATCCTTTGAGAGATTATGTGAGGGTTACTAGAAGCATCCATTCCTTCCCCAACCCCCTGGGAGGATCTAGAAAGCGGAGCCCCCATCGTGGAACCCTAAACCCTTAATCCTAAACCCTAAATCCTATACCCTAAACCCTAAATCCTAAACCCTAAGCCCTAAACCCCTATACTACTGTTATTGGGTAATGTCTAAGAAGCCTTAAGGGGGATCCACTTTCTAGGTCCGCACTTTGAACCACCATCCCCCCGTAGCCTGAATCCTAAGCCCCCAGTTTAGGGTTTAGGATTTAGGGTTTAGGGTTTAGGGTGTAGGGCTTTGGGTTTAGGACCTTGGGCCAAACCTTAAACCCCAAGCCCAGCGTCATTAAAATGTTATAGTGCTTCAACTTAATTTTGTCCATCCCTGCTATATTCCTAGTATCCCTCTTCATCAACTTTATACTAGGAACCTTATACAATCCCTATGTAACCCCCTTTAAGGAGTAGGTCATACACTATAAGAATCCCTGGAAAGGGAGTCTAGACATCCCTGCGTAGTGCCTTAAGCTCTAAGCCCTAAACCCTAAACCTTAACCCCTTAGGCTAAGCCCTACACCCTAAGCCCTGCTTTCTATGTGTGCCTGAGGTTCCTAGGACCCTTAAAGCCTGTCCTCTTAGGTATGGCATGCGCTCCCAGGGTAGCCGGCAAACTGCGGGCCTTGGCTGTGAGGCTCGCAGGGCATCCTGTTTGGGGGGGGGTTAGGGGATTTTGGATTTCAAAATTTCGGGTGTGGTATTCAGGGTTTAGGATTTAGAGCTTATCGATACATATATATATATGTGTGTGTATGGGCACATGGAAGGGTATGTAGGGATATATACGGGGGAATTGGAAAAGAAAATGGAAGCCACTGTAGTGTTTTTATCTTACGGGTGGCTTTGGGGTCTAGGGGTTTGCGCGCAAAGGTTTTAGGGGCGCAAAGGTTTTAGGGGCTTGGGATTTTTGCTTTAGGGATTTGGGTTTGGGGTCTGGGGTTTTGGGGGTTTTGGTTTTTGCGTTTGGGGTGTAGGGTTTTGGGTTTGGTGTTTAGGGGTTTGGGCTTAGGGGTTTGGGTCGTAGTTTGGGCTGACTAGGATTTAGGGTTGAGGGTCGAGGAGAGGTGTTAAGGTTTAGGGTTCAGGTTTTCCTTGCTAACGAATTTCGGTTTTAGGGGTAGTCAGGGAGCAGCGTTCCAGGACACAACAGCGTGCTGAGTGCAGGCCGAAACCACATGTGAGCTATATAGTCTAAACTCCTTAAAGAGGTGCTTTATAGGGATTTTAGGGTCTAGAATCCTTAAAGGGGTGGTTATACAGGGGATTATATAGGGCATTATGATAAGGGAGATGAAGTGGGATATTAGGAGTTGAGATTGTAGCTCACAAAGCCCTGATTTCCATCCTCCTCTCCTTCTGCGAAAAGGGTGGTTGGACAGATGCCGTTTTAGGAAGACCTTGAGCTGGGCTGCAAGGCGCGACCAGACCGGCCACACACAGTCACTTACCCTGCGATCGTCCATGCCATAACAACCATCATGCTTTTGGAGATGGCTTGCATCGTGGCTGTAGAAGGATAAACAGAGCTTTAGGAGGCCGAATGTTAAACCGCAGTCAAGTAGGGGTGGTGCTGGATGTCATTGGGTGTCGAAGCTTCCCCAGTACCGCCCCTTCAACGCGCTGTGTAAGTTTGTGTTGGCGGTACAGATCCCTGATACCTAAGTTCGAAACCCTAAACCCTAAACTTACACGGTCCACAGCGGCATGCCTAAAATGTAGAGATTTCTAATAGAACAGCATGCCTTAAGCACAAAGTTTCCTCGTATCATAACCGCTCATCTTCACCTAGCCAGAAAGCACAACGCGCCTCATTCAGGAATGTACACTACATAAGCTATAGTCTAAACTCCTTAAAGGGGGATATATAGGGGATTATATAGCGGACTGCTATAGGGGTTATTAAGGGGGATACTAGGAGTTTAGACAGTGGTTCACATGATGTTTGGATCCCAGATATGGTTTACGGTGTATTTCGTAACTAAGCGGTAATACCTCAAACCCCAAACCCTTAGCCATAAACCCTAAGTCCCAGACCCCTGACCCAAATTCCTTACCCACAACCCTGAACCCTACCCCTCAACCCCAAACTCCACATCTGAAATCCTGCGCCCAAGCTCTTCACGTCCTCGAGGAGCCATCCTCCGAGTGGGCTAAGGACCTTCGACCGCTGCATAAGCAACTTGGCTCATGAGATCTTTGGGTTCATGGGGTTAAGGGTTTAGGGTTTAGGGGTAGGGTTCAGGGTTCAGGGTTTAGGGTTTAGGGTCCTCGAGGGGTTATTTAGTTATATCAGGGTTATATTGGAGTTATACTCTGATGGAGAAGAAAATGGCAGCTACTAGTTCCAGTTTTGAGGGTTTAGGGGTAACCCTGATCCTAAACCGTGTAATTTAAAGGAAGGGGTTTAGGTTGGTTACAGTAACTTTCTCAAGGGGGTCGTATTACGGGGCTGTTAGCTTCTTGCGGTAATTGTTAATGAAAGGAGGAACCAAGGTTTAGGGGCTTCAGGTCTTTCAGGGGCTTTGGGGTTCGTTTGGGGGGTGTGGTGAACACTGAACCGGGTTTCAAGGGTTTTGAGGTTCTTCATTAGGAGTTACAATATGACCCCCCCAAATGTACTCCCCCAGGGTTTAAGGAGCTAATAAGGACTATATGGAGCTTAATAAGGCCTGATAGGGTTCGATTTTTTTTGGGGGGGGTGGGGTGTACATGTCTAACTCCTAACTTCAAGTCTTTCTCACCCACCTCACCTGAAATGGTGGTGGTTCATTTGCAAAATAGTCTGGATTTGTTCTTGGTTTCAGGTTCTGCTAGTAGTACCCAATCGCCAGCACTAGGGTTTAGGAAGGATTGGTAGCGAATCATATCAGTCACCGTTTAGGCTTCTATAGGTTCGGGGTCAGGGCCCAGAGCTTAAAAAAGTCTATGCCCGCTCACGTCGTCCCCTAAACCCTTGAAACCGTAAACCCTAATATCCTGCAAAACCTTCACATGCATCATTAGAACACCTTCGCATGCCTTTGAAACGTCATCGTAGATCCGTACCCTACCCGCCCGGGACTCAAGCCGTTAAACTACGCCACAGCCCTAAACCCTAAACCCTTATCAGGTTTGAGGTTTAGATAAACTCGACCCCTTGACCCCCAAAACCCATTTTCAACCCCTGACTCCCCTGACCCTGCAAACCTAAAACTCTCAGCCTTCATCCTTTGGGTACTGCCCCCAATCATGAACAGTTGGATGATATTCATACTGTAGTTAGAGAGAGTCCTTACTCTGACCCCAATTATAGACTGTCAATGGTTGGGGGCAGGACCCAGCTTATCCTCCACCCCAAGACGTTCAATCCTCAACCCTTGCACCCGTAGCCAGTTAGGGTTTAGGGTTCAGGGTTTAGGGACCCCAAAGCAAAACCCTGCTTCCCAAGCCCTACTTGCAGGGTCAGATCTGATGCGGACTGTATGCTTCGAGTTCCTTGAAGTTGCACACTAACCGAGTCAACCTACTACCAACCTTCTTATTAAGTCAGTCTGACACTGGACCCTAAACCCTAAACCCTAGTAGTTTCCATTTTGAGAGGCTTTCAGGTCCCTATGATCCCTTTTGAGCACCCCCAAATACCCTTATAATCCCTATATAGCCCTTGGGCTCCCTAGGGTATCCCAACCGTAAACCCTGAATCCTAAGCCCGAAACCTTAAGCCCTAAACCCTACTTCAGAGGAAAAAGAAGCTCTCCAGGTGAGTAGTATTTTATTTGGGGATGCTATGGTACCCAATATAGAGTAAGACTATATCCTCCTTTCGGGTATAGTATTTTATATAAGGAAAATAATCTTACTAGGTTCAACCACCAAAAAATAACCCCCATATAACCCATTATAGTAGTTTCCATTTTGTTTTCCATTATCCCTATATTACC
>CAJNIZ010000203.1:38783-56745 GCA_905231905.1 Symbiodinium pilosum | reverse complement strand
GTATAAGTGCTAGTGGAATTCAAAGCTCTCCCGTAGATTGGGGAAAGCGTTGCCAAGTATCCTAAACCCAAATGCAAATAATGCATTGACAGCCAGCAAACAATTTAGAATGGGAATATATGCTTTTTATGGCTTCAACCTCTAAAAAAGTGTAAAAAACCCTTGCTTTCACTGAAAAACACAGGCCTGTATTCCGACGCACTCTCTATATATAAATAGTCACATCATAAAAAACTTCCTAAACCGTAAACCCGTCCATACCCTGGACCCTAAACCATGAAACAACCCCCTAAACCCTAGACCCTAAACCTTAAATCCAGCCACTAATGAGTAGGGGCAGTATCCAATCTGTAGGAATCCTCAAACCCTATGGGCAATAGAACACACTACAGGGATTAGCTATTCCATAATATACCATAATATACCATGATATACCATAATATACCATAAAGGATGGAGTGCTCGCGTTTGAGCTCGTGACGCCACCCAACTCCCATCATATATAATCCCAGAATTCCTCCCGGCGCAAGTATTTCCAGTGGCCTCCAGTTTCCCGTGGTTCAGGATTGAGGGTGGGGCTCCAGGGGGGTTGGGGTTGAGGGGTTTAGGGTTGAGGTCTGCCAAATCCGATCACATTATCATCCCCTTCGCCTTTAAGCCCTGACTCTCCGATACGGAATCCTCCCACTACTTTACTTGAACGTTAACAGGACACAGTAAGCCCTTAAGTGGACTTATCCACGTTATCCCAAGTATAGGTAGGGTCATAATCCCAGTCAGGAGTAGTTAGTTACTTAGTCCCATGGACCTTCAAGAGGGTTCCTCCCCCGGCCCGAACAACCTCTCCATGCGGTTTAGGGTTTAGGGTGTAGGGTTTAGGGTTTAGGGTTTGGGGCCCTGGTCTTCAGACTCCTCGTATATAAGAAATCCAAGCATGAGGGGACATAGACTCAACAAGAGGATGTGTGTAGGGGGCGGTTAATCTTCGAAGGAAGAGACGATACTTGCTGGAAGTTGCGTGATAATAATCTTCAATTTCTCTCGTCTGTAGCCTGAGGAACCGGCCTACACCCAAAATCCTAAACTCTAGAACGAAAAGCTTCCACCAGGGTTCCAAGGAAATTAGAGATTCTAGTTTCATTGCATGGCAGGCATAAGGGACCAAAGGTACTGCTCCAGGGATTAAGGAGTAAAGCGAGCTGAGGAGCCACTAGAGTTTCTGGTCTAGCCATGAACCCTAAACCCTAAACCCTAGGGCTGGAGGGGGTCTACCAGGATTCTATATCTATAAACAATAGGTACTATAGTCTAAACTCCTTTCCGGGGGATCTTATACGGGATTCATATCTGTTATTAAGGGTAGTTCATAGCCATATGGCCCATCTAGCAACCCCAGTTATCCCCCCTTCTTAACCTGCTTCATAAGCCACCCTGACCCTAAACCCTAAACCCTAAACCCTAAACCATCCGAAAAGCAAGGTCAAGCGTGCATGCCTCCGGCAGTCTCCCTGGTGGCTCGGGCCGAGGGCTTTGGGAATTTTGCGCGGCTTATGGTTCAGGATTTGGGTTTGCAGCTTTAGGGAGACTTATGCAAGTATTTTCAGAATGGATATAAATCGGATTTCTATGTGGGGGGTTAGAAGTATACTTACTAGGTCCCCCTGACCCTTCAGGCAGGGTGTAGGGTTCAGGATTTCAGTGCTCAGGATGTTGTGGTGTATTGGCTTCGGAGTTCAAACTTGGCAGTAGATCATGGAAACTAAGCCCTGAGAAGCCCAGAAGCTTTGCCAAGAGCCTTATGTTCTGTCTGCATAAAGATTGGACGGAAGGGGGAAGGTCTGAACGAGGACGTTTCTTGTTACTCTGCATAATCCCCGTGTAATCCCCTACAGCTCACTTACCCTAAGCCCTAAACACCTAAACCCTAAATGTATTTTTTTATAGGGTCCTCCCCAAAACTAGCCTAGAGAAGGGGAGTTGGATTGTTTGGGCTCGGCATGGTTCGAGGGCCAGGAGTCCCCCATGTACCCCTAGACAGTGCCTATATAGAGATGTATGAGTGGTATTTTATATGGGGATACTATGGTACCCAGTATAGAGTAAGATTATATCCTCCTTCTGGTGTATAGTATTTTATATAAGGAATATAATCTTACTGGGTTCAACCACCAGAAACAACACTACTCGTATGGGGATATAATGGGGGGACATGGAGGGGGATATGCAGGCATAGAGGGCGAGACTACAACTTTAAACCCTAAATCTTTAAACCCTAAACATTAATTCTTAAGCCCCCAAACCCTAAACCCTTAAAACCCTAAACCGTAAACAACCTCAAATCCTAAACCCTAAACAGCCTTAAACCCTAAACCATAAACAGCCTTAAACCCTAAATCCTTAAACCCTAAACAACCTTAAACCCTACACCGCCGAGCTTCGAAGCAGACATTTTCTTGCCCAGGACCATCGTTACGCAAGGGTCATTGCCTCCACAGGCACGGTGGGAGCAAAAGGTTTGGGGTTTAGGGGGCGTTCCAGTTGTGGTTACTATAGTAATAGGGGCAATATATAGGAATAATGGAAGACAAAATGGAAATTACTATAGTATGATAGAGGTATATATATAGGGGGCGTTCTTTGTTTTGGGCCCTAAACCCGTACACCCTAAGCCCTAAATGGGAGTTGGGGGTTTAGGGATGCAGGGTTTAGAACTACGGGGCTTTTGGGGGTTTTAGGGTCTAGGAGTTTGGGGTCGTTCTGGGGTTTTGGGTTTAAGCATGCAGGGTTCAGGGCTGAGGAGCTAGGCGGTTCATGCTCTCAAGCTGCAGGTTTTGCGGGCTTCGCGCTTAAGCATGCATCATGATAGGCAATCGGGAAGGCATCGTTCGAGACTGGGAGAAACGGATTTGGGGTTCAGGACTTTGGGGTTTGGGGTTTAGAGTTCAGGGTGTAGGGTTTAGGACGCAAAAGGCAGGCCAGCAGTTTGTCTGACCCCCACCATAAACTCTAAACCTATAGCCTTACTTCTTAGGCCGTGCGTAGAGGGTTAAGTTCCTTCGCAGCAGGCTAGTTTTCAGGGCCCACAGTCCAGAAGCCTAAATCCTAAACCCCAAAGCTGTGTCAGATCGTGGGACTTCATTGTAGTTTCCTCAGTTTACATACAGCCTTCTCCCTCCGGCCCGAGCGTATTGGGGATTGGAGGGCATATTCAATATGAGTGGGCGGGGGGAAGTGATTGATTTGATATTTGACGGAAGGGCTGCTGTTTCTACTGAAGGAGCGCTGTTTGATTGCTTGGATAGACTTGGGAAATTTGCTGCAATGTACGGGGTTTGGGCTCAGAGCCTTCTGTTTTTGGGGGTCTTAGGGGGATGATCGCAGGTGCCCTTCTTGACTATTTGGTCACGGGTTTGGGCTTTTCGGGTATGATATTCTTGAAGAGGAACGCAAGCTTATTTGGTTCAAGAACCAAAAGGGCCTTAAACCTGGAACTCGAAACCCTAAACACTCAATAGTTTTATTGTCAATTGGAAATATAGACACCCACATACCACCATTCTCATTGCAGGAGCCTCCGAACAGGTACCCCAAAGTTTGGAACCCCGCAGGTATTGGCTTTTCTTGTCCCGAAGTTTGTTGCTGCAGTTTTCTGTCTTTGAGCAGTTTCAGCTACAGAAAGATGCACAGATTGAACTGAAGAAGTACACGTTCAAGCTCACGATGCAAGGTGTCTTGCCGTCATGACAGTCAGCAATGGTGGTCCTGTTAGCACGTAGAGGTTTTGAGTTGATAGAGCGTTGAGGCTTATGTGCTATGGTGGGGCTCAGGGCATATGTAAGAATCGGATATACTCAGAGGTCCATGGGTAACCTGCATCCACTTATGTCGGCAGGCAGAATCCAATGATAGCCAGATTAGGGAACTTCGAACATAGGGGACATCATATTTGGATTGGAATTACGCTTGATTTGATGTTAGCTTTATGAGCCACAGTTTAAACTCCTAGTATCCCCCTTACCCTGAAAATACTCCCTGATATAGCCCCCTACATAACCCCTTTTAAGGAGTGTAGACACCAAACCCTAAACAGTTTACAATCCGTTATATAAGCCCCTTCAAGGAGTGTAGACTATGTCCTAAACCCTAAACCCGAAACCCAAACCCCTTATGGCTCACATGTAGGCTATAATTGGCCATGGACCTTCAAGCAGGGCTTCTCGTGTCCTTTCGGAGCCCTGTTGATAAGGGGTTTAGGGTTTAGGGGTTTAGGATTTAGGGCTCCAATTTTCTGGCTTGCTGGTATCGACCGTATTTCAAGTTATTATTTTGGGGAAACCATTTTAATGACTATACATACCCATTATGGCAACTTAATCCAAATTCCCGGTCAGCAACCCGTTTTTTTGGTTTCTTTGAACACCCACTGCCCTCTACCGCCCTTGCAAGGCTCCGCCCTCTCAATTATCCTCAATTGAGTAGTATTTTATTTGGGAATACTATGGTACCCAATACAGAGTAAGATTATATCCTCCTTTTGGGGTATAGTATTTCATATGAGGAATATAATCTTACTGGGTTTAACCACCAAAAACGCTACTCAATTCGCCCTTATCCCTAAGCAACCTTAATCAAGGAGGAGCCTCGGGGAAGGATACTAGGGGAACCTATGAAGTCCGTCCTCGGCGCAGGCGTCGCACACGCAGATGCCTGAATCTCTTTGGAATCATTTTCTGCTAGTTCCTTGAAAGTATCTTTTGTCCTCTATGTTTTAACAAGGGTTCCGGGAGGTTTTGTTTTGGTGAAGATGTACTTGGAGGTCCATGTGTAATGAAGACTTACATCTAGTTGTACTTCTTGCTTACAATCCAGCTGTACTTCCAGCTTATAACTCATAATCCAATGGGCCCCTCAGGTCCCCCAGTGCTGTAATGAGGTTATAAGTTACCCTAAACCGCCAAAACCTTGACTCCCTAAACCCTTAAGCCCCTAGACCCAAAGCTCTAGACCCTTCATTCCCTAAACCCTAAACAGGGTTGCTGTTAAGGTACTTATTATTATATATATATACCCATTATGGTAACTTGATTCAAGTTCCTTAACAGCAACCCAGTAAACCCTAAACCCGAGGACAGGAGGCAGGCTGGCAGCTGACTCTGCATTTGTGGACTTCTTCGCGCTAATGGATTCCGCCCTTCTGGCGCCCTTGGAATCAGAACAGGGGGCGGGGGGGTTGAGGGCTTAGGATTTGGGTTTTAGTATTAAGGGTTTTGGGTAATTGGCTTTTGTCAGAAACGGGAAGGCTTTTTTATGGAAGAGTTGTAGGACTGTACGGGGATGTGTAATGTTTGGGGCTTAAACTCTGGGGTTTTGGCTTCAGGGCTCTTGAAAGTAGCATCGTTTTGAAGGGCGTAGATAGGGGTATGTACGGTTACGTGAGCTATAGTCTTAACTCCTAGGGTCCGTCAGGGATGTCCGGCAACCCTGCAGTTGAATACTTTGAGTTTGTACCCTTACTGTTTGAAACCATAGATTTGGGATCCCAATTGCCTTGAGTAAGGACCTCAGTCCATGGTTCAGGGACCCAAACCCAAGGGTACAAACCCCTAAGGGTACACAGGACAACTCCCTGAGAAGTCGTTTTGTCTCAAGTCCCATGAGGTGCGCGCTTCATCGTCCTTTTCAAAGGTGGGCACTTTCAAGAATGGGGTCACCCTTATAACTTATATACCCTTCAAATACTCACGGTATCTTAGGGTTTGGGGTTTAGGGTCAAGGGCTCATGGTATAAACTTCGCTTTAGGGACCCTAAACCCTAGACCCTAAACGGCCCTGTAGGTGGTCGCCTTTGCCAGAGGGATGATCTGTCCCGAAAAGGTGAATCGAACTGAAATTTGCAGAGACGGTCGGTAGCCTTTGGATACTGCCCCCACTCAGTAACAGCTGAATAATGTATATAGTATAGTTATATATAGCCCTTAAGATTAGCCCTATTATAGCCACTCAGTAACAGCTGAATGACACTTATAGTATAGTTATATATGGCCCTTAATTGTAGCCCTATTGTAGACTGTTACTGGGTGCGGGGGCAGTACTCAAGGTAGCGTTCATGGTTCCCCCCATCCCTGGATGGAAGGTCACTGAAAATTGTCTTAGCTTCTGCTACCCATACTCCTAATCTAGACCCCAAACCCTAAACCCTTAACCCTAAGAACCAGGGTTCCTGTGAACGTAGAGATCCCCCGTGCGATCTGTGAGCAATCGAGAGTACCAAATAAGCCCTAAACCCTAACCCATGCCTAGATTATCATGTATAGTTCCGAGTGGCTTACTACACTTAGTCAAGATACTGTCTTCCTAATGATTGCTACCCGAAACCCTAAACCCTAAACTACACTTACACCATACCGAGAAACCCTCGAGTAAGGGGACTTCATACTTCGGGGGATGGTGGAGGGACGGATGAAGCCTGGATTGATACCCTTACTGGTGCTTAGTAGGGAATGAGGGAACACAATGCCTACATAATATGTTCCCTTATGCCCTACTGACCACCGGTAAGTGGAGAAATGGATGAAGCCTGGATTGATACCTGCACCCTGCAGGGTCTGCAGGGCTTTGTTTTCTTTTCTTAGTCTTGCTGCTTCAGGGTTTGACGCGTTCCCTGAACCTTGAACTTTATCTTGCTCGCATAAAGCTCGCCGCCACCAACTTTCCATGACAAACCTTAAGAACAACGAAGGTGCCTAATCTGCTATTCTCCCAAACCCTAGCCCTTTGCGCCTCCGTCTCCCTGTGCGCAGTTGGCCTGCATCAGCAAAAAAGTGCAGTTCTGAAGCTCAAAGGCAGTATAATAGTATTAGTAATAATAATAACAAAAATAAGAATAGTACTAGTATTTATAATAGGTTTCGGGTTTGGAGTGCCCTTCAGCGGTTGATGCAAGAAATCTTGCACCACCTCGTGCTCCTTAAGCACTTTTATAATCCCATTATAGTAGTTACATTTTCTTTTCCATTATCCCTGTATAACCATATATTATATCATACAACTATAGTACTGGATGTACAACGCAATTGGAACTCCAGGTGATTCAAGATTTTCTCCATCAAGAGTAGGACACACGAAGGGCCCACTTGCCAACGTTCGATTCTACAACGCGTGCAGGCGGCCCATTCTATCATGTCACTTGACGTTCAGGTGCGAGTTTGGTATCTGATTCATATTTAGATAACACCACTGTTTTGGCTGTCTTCTTGCCGGGAAAAGAAATGCCACCTTGGGTCCACTCCTACACGCCTTTGCTGGAGTCGGCCTCTTGGACTTTGATATCTGCGTGAAACACATTGATTCAGAGGCCTCGTAATCCTAAGCCCCAAACCCTAAACCCTAACCCCGGCAGACACATTTGTTGGTCATGCCGCCAATGTCAAGCAAGCCAGTTCAATCGTCAGTTTCGGGCCCTTTGCAATTTGAACCCTTTTCCGTCCTCTTGTTCAAGCCCCATGAGTTGGATGACTAAGCTGCTGCAATTGTTGACGGACATCATTCTGCGTGACCTCGATGGTATCACGGCCGTGCGCCTCACCAGCCAGGTCGGACTTTAACTACAACTTTAGCTCATTGTACCTTTCGTGGTTCGTCTGATTTGATATTGAAGAAGTCAAAAGTATAACTGTTGATGCAGGATTAAACAGCTACCAAGATAGCCTAATGCAGGAAAGCTTGATTTAGGACTCTAGACCCAAAGCTCCCAAATTCTACAAGCCCTATAGTCCCCCTTAAGGAGATAAAATATGGCTTTGGGCTTGGGTATATTACAAGATCCCCATATACGCCATATTCCATCTACTTCAGAGGGACTACATCCCTAAACCCTAAACCCTATACCCTAAACCCCAAACCCTTAACCCCATATTCTATCTACTTAAGGGGGACTATAGACTTTATGCCTCTAACATCTCAACCAAGAGTGTCCCAAGGTTGGCCTGGACATTGTGCCGGAAAACATCCGGCGGCCACCCCAGGAAGGGGCTTGGGGTCTTGCGTTTTTAGTCCAGTGAATGGCAGTACTAGTAATAATAGTGATAATAGGAACGATCTTCTTACTATAGTATTCATAGTAGCAATAGTAGTTCCTGCGTTTCAATGTATTAGGGGTGGATGTTTCACCTATCTCGGGCTTGGGGTTTGGAGGTTCAGGGCTGAAGGTTCATGGTGTGGTTGGATAGTCGAAGAGACTTTGTATGTACCCTGATGAGTATGGGCCCTTGGCAAGTGACTACTTGGAGGTTCGTTGTACTTATAACCTACTTAGTAACTGTAGTTATAAACCCATTATATCTAGGGTAACTGTAGTTATGGAATTTACAATTGGGTTATAACTACAGTTACTAAGTAGGTTATAAGTACAATGAACCTCCAAGTAGAGGTCCTTAGGGTATGCATATGGTACATCCTAGGTATTACGGGCCGCAAGATTCAGAGCCCGGACTAAGATGGCTTTAACTGCAGATCAAATCTTGAGCGCTCAGCCCAAATCCTGCAGTTGGAATCCATCCAAAAATTTCCTGTGACCCCGTAGGTTGCTGAGGGTACAGACAGCCCTGACAGAGAAGAAAGCCAACTTACCCACCACGAGAGGCTTCTAGCAAAATTGTGCAGGGTAATTACCCGAAGTTGCTGGCGATGGGCTTCGCAAGCATATCCCGAAGACTTCCTAAAGCCTGGGCTTTGAAAGCCCGAAAGGCCATTCTGGGGATAAAGACTCTACCCCCCAAGCCCTAAACCCTAAACCCTAAAACCCTAAACCCCTAAACCCCTAAAGCCCTAAACCCTGAACCTCTAAAGCCCTAAACCCAAAACCCCTAAACCCCAAACCCCAAACCCCCAAACCCTAAACCCTGTGCATCGCCTGCTCTGCTTGAGCTTTACCTAACTGCGGGAGGGTAAAAGAGGCGCCTAAAAAAAAAACTGAACCCAAAGCCCTTCACCTTACTAAACCTCTGAAGCCCTAAAACCTAAACCCCTAAAGCCTAAACCCCTAAAGCCTAAACCCCCAAACCCTAAACCCTAAACCTTAAGCCCTTCACCTTATTCTCTGCATCCCAAGTCCTGAGCCCAAACCCTCGAACCCTAAACCGCAGAGGCTAATCAAACTCGACACCTTAGGGTTTAGGGTTTAGGGAAACCGGTATCTCTGAGTCCGGTTTAGGGTTTAGGTTTAAGGGTTTAGGCTTTAGAGGAATGAATAAGCGTAGTAACAATACCCAGTACCGATATCAATCGCGTCAACGAGTATGAAAATTCAACCGATGATAACCAAGTCCGCAATCTGACAAGGGTCATTACTTCCAATACCATCACCAATATTATGAACCAGAACGAGAATGATAACAAGCTAAAACCTTGGGATCATTGCCCAAGACCCTGAGCCGTCAACCCAAAACCCACACCCTAAACCTCAAACCCTGAACCTACGTCCAAAAACTGACGTCAAACCCGGCCAAGTTGGGCGCGGGAGAACTCTGTCGGGCAGTTCTGCCAGATGGACGGCCGTTGCTTGGATGGAATTGAACAACTTTAACCCAAACCCTAAACGGGTATTCCCCACATATTCCTGAGTCCTTGCAATTAGAACGATTTTTAAAGATGGGGGCAGTCCAGGGGCACTTTGAAAGGGTAAAGGGATACACTGGTACTTCTCAAAATGATTCCTCTGAAATAAACCTTGATAAGGACACCCATAATCATTTTTCGAGAAAAATCCATGTAAGTTGGGCTTCTGGGTTACTTTGAGGTGAGGGTGCCCTTGGGACCTTTATTGCCGCACTGCAGACTGATAGTCGGATTCCCTGTGGTGATCCTCGTACTTGGCCCATGCAAGCCATTTCCCGAGTCGCAGGCAAGTATGAGTACGTAGTGTGAACGAGCAAATGCTTGCGGCCATAGTTGTCTTACCTCTCGGTAGCAAGGAAGCAGGAATGGATCCCTATAGTAGTCCCTTTTTCATCCCCAATCTAAGCCCTAAATCCTCAACCCGAAACAGAACAGCTTCCATTTCTTTTCCATTCCCTTCCATTCCCTCACTCCTTGCTAACGAGATTTAAGTTGTTGGCCATGGGCGGGTTTTAGAGCACCAGCAAATGAAGGGGTGTCTCAGAATATTGTGTTGATTATCATTTAGTACCATTTCCAAACACTCCCGGGCAAATTCTAGTATAGGCCTATTGTGATTGTTTCGGCTCCTGCATAACATGATGTCCAGTCGGGATCCCACATATCCCCTCATGATCTCTAGGTAAGGATTCAGCAAGACTGCCAAGAAGCCTTACTACAATTACCCTGGATCGTTTAAATAAAAACTTTTGATCCTGAACCTCCACCGCTGAACCCTAAACGCTAAACCCAAATCCCTGAACCTCTACCCTTAGAGGCTTCCTGGACTGGATTCCCAATGACACCTTCGACGCGGTCATCTCCTACGCGGCACTCATGCATCTGCACCTAAGCTGAGTTCAGCGTTTAGACTTATGGTTTCAGGTTTAAAGGGTTCAAGCTCTGAAAATGGAACTCTGGATGAGGGCCCTTCAGCAAACAACATTAAATCCGAAACCCTTACAGCAGTCTTTGCGGAGCCGCTGTGAATTTTCCCCTTGTTTGAAGTTTGGGCTTTTGTGTTGAGGGTTGGGGAAGTGCAGGTCTTTAGGCTACAGCAGAGGCTTGATCAGAGTTGTGATTGCCGGAAGGTTCATGGGCAGTTCTACTTGCGTTACAGTGATACTTATAGTTCTAACCAAAGTTAGGAGACTCCAGCCCCACTTGTGACTACCCATGAACCTGAAAACCCTTTCCTACTCGAGGACCCAGACGATCATTCCATAGCTTCAATCCCGCGATTGTTTCGTTTGTTCTGATTTCATGATTGCTTCTGCTTCTAGAGTCTAAACAGCTAACTGGAACCCCCTTAATTAACCCCAAACCCGAAACTGCGCACCATCATAAACATGTGAGCCACTGTTGGCTTGATGGTTCCTACATGTAATTGACTTGAAAGTAATGTCTTAGATTTTCTAGTACACCCACTAAAAGAGTCCCATATCCTTTGGGGGTAGGAGAGTTTGTTTTGCTGTAGCTGTAGCTGTAGCTTGTATGCGGCTGTGTGTTTGCCATTGCGTCTGATTGCAGTCAAGTACCGGGTTTTAACCCCAAACCCTAAACTTGTTTGTGGCTAGGGTAGACAGGCCTCCTAACTGAGATTCAAAGGCTTCCCTCATGGCCAAACTGTGGGATGTTTTGGCTAGCATAAGCCAGGCGATTTATAGTGGATACTTAGGGACTTATGGGTGCTAATGAAATGCTTCAGGGTGAGGGTTTTGGTGTAAGGTAGAAGCAGGAATATGTCCCATGACCGAGAACCAAGTGAAGAAAGAAATCGCACCATCCACGGACACTGGGTCTGGTTTTATAGGGGTGCCTCTAGGAAACCATTACCACTATTATGGTCCTAGATTTTTTGTAGACACATGGTCTAGGGTACCTGCACTAGACCTCAAAATGATACCGGTCATTATTCAGGCCCTACATCAGGGAGCTCGTCATCTAACACATACAAAAGGGAAGCAATCAGCAATCAGCTTGGTAACGTCTCCAGCAATGGAAGCCATTTGGATTGGAAGCCGTTTGGATTGCTCTCAAAACTATGAGCCGCTATTGGTTTCAGATTATCGGACGGCGCCTAGTAACCTAGTACTTAGGGGTACCAAGATGGGACATAAACTATTGGGAGCTGCAAATTTCTGGACTTTATTGGACAGCCTCGAGATGACGGGTACAGTACATGTGAAGTAGTATACGGGCCCTACAATTTCGAATAGGGAATTTGGGTAGTTTGCGTGAGAACTTTAAACACACATGCTTCTAGGGATGACAAAAGAACAGTAGCGGTAGCATCTGGACATCTCTGCTGAGTTTCAGCATGATCTTGCAAACCGGACATCTGTCTCCTCTTCGTGAGGCCTCTGGGAGAGGTCTTTGATACGACCAAAGACCATGGCTTCTCGGGGCCTCAGCCCCAGCTCACCCTAAACTTCTAAACTCTAAACCCCTCAACCCTCAACCCTAAACCCCAACAAGACCTTGCCAGGCCAAGCCTTTGGACAGGACCTGGATGCGGGGGAATACCCACACTACTGGGTTGCTGCTAAGGAACTTAAATCAAGTCACCACAGTGGGTATATGTACATCTAGCGTGATTTATATGCTTTCCGGACGATAGTAATTCAAACTAAGTTCCTTAACAAGCTCCTTAACAGCAACCCAGTCTATGATGGCTGCGCTGGTCCAAATGCAGGCATTGATAGCGGCTCAGGCGATGCAAATCCTGAATGGAAGCTGAACATCCCGGAAAGCATGGCAGCCGAAATGGCAGGGGTGAAGATGATGACCATACGCTGATGCAGAAATTGATGATGGTGGCTATAATTTTCAGCAACAAGCGTCCTTGTTTGGGCTGCTACAGTAGCCGAGTTGCTGGGACCGTCACTAAGACCATGGTTTAGGGTCTAGGGTCTTGACCATGCTCACCCTCGTGTCCTATCTCCCTAATCTTCAACGCTCGCGGGATGGGGATGTTTTATGTTTGAAGCATGGGGTTCTCTCCAAACCCCAAACCCTAAACCCGCAACCCAAACCCCGAACCGCCAACAAAAGTTGAAAACACCAAAAACAGCACAACAAACCCAAACCTTGAACACCCCCTGAACCCTAAGCCCTAAACGCGAAACCCCCCTGATCCCCAACCCAAGCCCTCAAGAGCCAAATCCCAACGCCTGACGACCTCAGGGTGGCCGAGGACCAGTGCAACACGGTGCTGACTTTGGTGGAGAAGGCCGGGGTTCAGGGTTTGACGGTTTAGGCTTTAGGGTTTAGGATCTAGGGTCTTTGTCTAGCGTTTAGGGTGGGCTTGAAGTTGGGTTTGGGGTTTTGGGGCTTATAGAGAGATATATGTCTGTATACATGCGGTGATATATGGGGTTCATTTAGGAATATATAGATGTCTATATATGTACATATGTGAGGTATATATGGGGCTTATATAGGGGGATTGGAAAAGGAGATAAAAGCTCCTTTTTCCGGATACTGCACCCACGAAGAAATAGTCCGAGAATGAAGATGCTATACCTCGTATTGCATTTTATTACCCTGACTATGGACTGTTACTGGGTGAGGGCAGTACCCAGGGTTTGGGGTTCATGGGTGTGTAGGGTTTAGGGTCTAGTGGGTCCATGGATGTGGGAGTGTCGCTTCATGAGTTCTCATAGCCACCCCCTCCAAGGATCCCCTTAAGTGGCCAAAGTCAGGGAGAATTTTTAAAAGCAATATAGAGTATAGAAATACAAAAAGGCCAACATTGCTTCAAATTTGCAGGGGACATGAGGAGCCCAAAATGACTGCCCTTATCGGCGTTATTTACCTACTTATTAAGTCTCCCTGACTCTCCAAGTACCTAAACCCAAATCCCACAACCCCTATATGACCCTAATAACACCTGAAATGATATAGGTCAATACTAAAACCCCAAAGTGCGTGGCCCCTGTCTTAGTTTGGGTCCCGGAAGAGGCGGATACAAGGTGCAGGTAGAACATGCCACGGCTTCGTATTTGAAGTGGGCAAATTCTACCGACCTCGCCCCCTCATGATTTATATGCACAGACTGGTCCCAACTTAGCGCCGAATTTCAGGTTCTGAAGTCGCTATGAACTAAGTAACTAATCCCCTAGAGCCAACATAAAATACCGCAGTTGTGCCCAATATTACATGATATTACATATGGCCCCCAAAATATGACGCTCTCATGGAAGACTATTTAATATTAGTGGGCTTGGTGGGGGGGTATCTCAAGTTAGTATGAAGGGATCACCCAAACTTGATCCCGTTGAAAATCACTTTAAGGTTTAGGGTTTTTGTAAATTAGGGCTTGGAACCTTGCCGGCAGCAGCTCCAATAATAATAGAAAACAAATTTCAGAGTACGCTGCCCCTAACATGGCCGACATGAACGCAGTGCTTACTCGGAGAACCCACAATGATCACAAACTCCGACGTGTAGCTGGACCTCCACGCAGGTGCATGTTGGCGGTCGTCTTTGGTTTGGCTGGCCCCTTGCCGACGTTAGTAATAGCGCTCGGGATCCGTCTGAATGGGGGCCCAATAGAGACTAGGGACCCCAAAAAGGTATTTGTAGTTTGTTGAGCCCAGTGAAGCACCCAAAGATGGTATGGCAGGTCCTATTCATATTGGGGCAACCTACATATGTCCAGGTAGAGGATTGAAAGTAGGGTTTTAAGCCCAGTTGTAACTAGTTACCAACCGTCACGAAGTCCCATGAAGGTTCATGTACAGAAGCCCCTATAACGTACGCTCCCGAATAAGACATTAATTTCCACTCTTTTCCATCCCCGGAGCCCTAAACCCTGCCTCAGCAGCAGATTTTTTCTCGCAGCCCCCAAATTCTTAACCCTTGACCCTAAACAGTAGTTTTCATTTTCTTTTGCATCCCTAAGCCACCTTCCCTTTCTTCTGCGTTTCCTAAGCCCTAACCACTAAATCCTCAAACCCCAAATCCCCAAACCCTAGATAGCAATTTTCATCTCCCATTGCATCCTCGAAGCCTAACCCCTTCGAAATTCCTTCCTGCCCTACCGACAAGCAGCAAGCCACGGCCACTTAAGTTAGCTTCAGTCAGCAGGTTCAACAGTACGATCAGGATTTATCTTGCCATGAGACCGGGGGGGACCCCATCATCCTACAGGTCCCTATGGAATCCTTGGGGTTTAGGGTTGAGTGTGTAGGGTTTTAGGGTTTAGTGCCTAATTTAAAGGTCTAGGATTCCCTGTGGAATCCTTGGGGCGACCCCACAACGCCCATCTTTTGGATTTAGGGTTTCGGGTTTAGGAATGTATGGGGCGGGGGAATCGGGATCATGATAGGCATCATAGCGATGGTGGCTCTTCCTACGGAGTCTACTGGATCCGCCGACCCCGCCAGGTTTGTCGTGATTATCATTCAAGCTACTATCCCCTAAACATGAATCCCAAACCAAGGGACCATTGAGGGTGCAGATAGGGGTCCCACTTAGTATAGCCCCTAATATATTCCCCTGAACCACGTCCATTAATGATATGCGAAATAAGGGAAGACATTATATGGGCATTATATTCCCTTATTCCCTCTTAAGATCCAACACCGATTTGTTTTCATCTTCCATTTGCTGTTTCATGAGCTATATGGGAAATTTTGGCTGTAGCTCAAAAAGTTGATGCTTTCCTGAAGTTGTTGATCCCCTGCGTTGCGGATCCACCCAAAACCTGGGCAGCTAAGGGGGCCTGGTGTTGAGACCCTATGCACCACATCCGTCATCCCACTCCCCGGCTCCAAGCCCTAAAAATCATTCCTCCACCCCGTCTGATATTCAGTACTTCTATCGTTGTATACTGCAACATATATTGGGACTGGTTAACGGTAGGTTCTGTCTTTTTAAATTGTGTTTTTTGAATTGGAGGGGGGGTACAGCAAACCCACTAAACCCTGAACTCCCAAGCCCCAAAGCCTAAACCCTGAAACTCCCAACCCAGGAACGCGCCGATGATTCGGTCGCTCGAAGGCTTGGCCATCTAAAAGATTGTTGTGGGCGTTCTGGGGTGAAGACATCATTTGGGCAATGCTTAATATGATGGTATTTTGGCAGTTTCTGCGCTGCAGTCTTATTCGCAGTGCTAACTTAGCAGTGTATATCAGTAGGGTCGCCATCGCAGGTGTTCAGGTCTAGAATGTTTTGGGGTTTGAGCGTAGTGGGCTTCGTGGTTGATGAGAGCCTTAAGCCCCAGTGTTTTGTGCGCCAGGGTTGTGGGGCTAGGCTCAAAGTGATCAGAGTGCAGAGTGCTTGTCTCAAACACGACTTGTCTTGGGTCTTGTTTATGGAGGCTGATGAAAAAGCTTCCGTCCTAGACCCAGTCTTGGGTTTTGGTTTCGGATTTCGGGGCTCAGGGTTTGGGGTCAAGGGATGTAGGATTTGCGCTTCAAGGCTCGAGGGTCTAGGTCTTACGCTCTACGTAAATGAGGGGCTAGGGGAGGTTCTTTGGTTGTTCTCACGATGTTTATAGGTTCACGCAGCCAAACTGTGGCTGTAATCGTGGTTGCCCGAATCATAGTATGACTCACTGGTATTTGAAGGGAGTTGGAGATTGAAGTCCTATAGGGTTTAGGGTTTGGGAATCCTGTTGACTAGAGTAGCCTCCATTTTGAACCATTCCCTACTGCTTCCCCCCTTTACCCTTCTACACCCGGTACATATCCGTGAATACCCCTTGAGCTGGAGCACAGGGGCCCAAATAGTTACGAACGTGATGTTGAGGTCTATTTGAGTTACCCTTTCCCACACCGTTGTGCAAGAAAGCAGGGCCCGTAGGATTGTCGTGCCGGTTGGAGGCACGGGCTTCGCCAGCAAACCCCTAAAGTCCAAAAAGCTTTACCAGCGCCGTAAGCTAAAAATTGAACCTTCCCTTGCCTGCGCCAGCTCTCATGGAGATGCCCGAGTCGGATCCAGAGTTCTGGCACGACTGCCCCTGGCCCAGCTGTTCCAGATTGGGTGGTGGTTTTACAGGCATATGGGTGTTTGGTTTTGGGTTTAAGGTTCAAGGTTTTGTGTTGAGGGTTCGGGGTTAATTAGGTTTTAGGGCCTGGGTCTAGAGTGAGGATGTATGCATGATGGGGCGTGCTTGAGAGGCCACGTGGAGATCCCTGAGGCGCTTTAAGCTCTAAATCCTAGCAACATGGATCCTAAAATCGTAACGGCTTAGGGTTTGGGGTTTGATTAGTTCCCAAATCCTCCACCCTACACATACCAGCCGGGAGGGATGGGTGATGGGGGATGAGGTGTCTCGAGTTCCGGGAGTTCAGATCAGTGGACAAAAAGCGTCAGTCCCTACTAAGTTGTGTAGTAAGTTTTGTCTCCGCAACGTTCCCCCCATACGGGGTCAGTAGTTTCTAGGTGGCTGAACCTAATAATTGCGATGAAGGTTTCCTTGCTGGTTGTTTATCGCAGGGGGTCGTAGGCAAAAAGGAACGGACACTATTCTGTGATTGGGATTCCATGGGGCCTGCTATAGGAATCTATTCCTTCATCCCTTCCTTACCTAAACCTTACGTACACCTATAGGAGCTTCCACTTTCATTTGCATTCCTCCGTTCCCTAGCAATAGCACATATGCCCGACTATACTATAGTAGTTTCCATTTTCTTTTCCATTACCTCTATATAAACCCAATATATACACTAAACCCTGAAACCCTAAACCCCTAAACCCCTAAACCCGTAACTCCTAAACCTTAAGCCCCAAACCCTAAACCCCAGTAAAATCTCAAATTTTAAGGCTCCTGTTCAAGAGCTGGGGGCCCTTGAGGTTGGGTCTCGCATACTTCCATCCCCCTTATACTAACCCCCCCCCACCCTTAAAGGGGCATATAGGGGTTATGGTTAGGGTTTAGGGTTTAGGCCCCTGCACCCCCCTAGCATTAAATACTCCCCATTATGGTAGATTATACAATATTATAGTATATGTTATGGTATATTGCAGTATATTCTAATATGATGTGAGTCTTTAACAAAAAGCTGGGGGGGGTTGGGGGTTTAATCTTAGGGAGAGGGGATCAATGCCGATGCATGGCTATGCAGCCGCGCTGCGACAAACGCCAGGCGACTAAGAACGGCCCAGTCTGGGGTTAACGCGCGCCAATACGAGGCGCTTAGCCAAATAACCCACGCCTGCCAGTGTTTCCTACACTTGGCGCCCACGGGCACCCTTGCGAAAAATCCTGAAATTTTCGCACGAGTGCCAACCCTCTCAGTAAACGGCGCTTTTTGTGCTCACTGAAACAGCCATTGCTTGTCATGCTCATAATCTGCGT
>CAJNIZ010000203.1:21643-38067 GCA_905231905.1 Symbiodinium pilosum | reverse complement strand
TGGCAAGTGCACGATACCCCACGCCGGTCAGCAAAATGAGCTCCTACAACCCCCTCAAAATCGCGCGGTTACACCAGGCTGGAGGGAAGAACCACAGAGCCCATGTTCACAATCTCCCTCAAGACAAGGGGATCTTGTGACTGCAAAGCTTTGCTTATGCTTCCCTGAACCCTTAACTTTTGTGCCTCAATAATAAGGGCACCCTGAATCTCTATATGATTCTGACAATTCCGATATATCTGCAGAGTTTCTTAAGGGGCCTCGCTTTGAGAAGCCCTATATATGATGGGACGCTGCCGCCTTAAGCAGATTTGAGGCTCGGTTGTGATTCAATCTGTGAATATGTCGAACTCCGAACGCCAAAGCTTAACCCCTGACTCCCAAGCCCAAGTTTTTTAAACCCTAAACCCTAAAGCACAATGCCCTAAGCCTTAAATCCAAATCCGAAGCGCAGCTGCATTGCATGTCCTCAAGGTTTCGCAGCGGCCTCCGCGCAGAAGGCGGCCAGCGCATGTCCCCCCCTGTGAGTTCCTTAAAGGGGGGGTCATATAGGGGACCATACGTATAAGGGGAGTACTATTGAGGTTATTAACGGGGATACGAGGAGTTCAGACTATAGCTCATACAGGCATGTATGATCCAGTCCTTCATCCCCCTTCCACCTGCAAATGGTATGGTGCTAGCGTACGGTCTCACATTTGCCAGCATTCTGGTAATTGACTGTTGCCACGGATCATCAAGACCTGCGGTTGCAGAGGTTATTCAATCCTCCTCCGCTCGCACTCTGTGGTGTGGTGGGTTCTCTTCTTTGTCCCATGCCGGTCGATTCGTTCAGATCTTTCACCTTCCCCTCCGTGGTGTGGGGGTGCTTTCACCCAAGACCATCAGCATTCTTTCTTGCTGAAAACATTCAGCCCTTGTCCCTCCCGTTGTGGTGTGGCTGCTTGGTTGGTTTATTTCAATCAATAACCGTCATCATTCTTGACATTCAATTCAGATCTTTGCCCCTCCCCCTATAGTGTCGGCGGTTTCCCTCGCAGTATTGTTGCAGTGGCTTGTCGTTGCAGCAACAAACTTTCCTCTTGGTGGAAGCAATAGCCTGTAGCAATTCCATATTGTGTTTTTTTCAGTCGGTCTGCTCTTTCCCCCTCCCGTGTTTGGTGTGGGTGGTTTCGTCTTTCCACGTGGTGTGGGTGGTGGGGGACAGGCACCATCCTAGTGAATGTGGGCATTTTGAGATTGGAAACACATAAACTATGACCGTTATTCGGATCGCGAGCTGGGCGCCCACCATCCTTGTTATTGTTGGCAGTTTTGAGATCTGCAACATAAAAACAATGATTATTGCGCGGATCTTGACTAGGACTTAAAAGCGAGGACAGTTACCAGGAGCGTGAGCTGGACGCCCACCGTCCTTGCGCTTGTTCGCGCTTTTGGGAGGCTTGGTTAGGGGTCAAGGGGCCATACCGAGGGGGGACGGTGGGCCGGCATCACATATAGGGTTCAAGTTTTCCAAAATCAAGGGTTCGTGTTCGGGCTTTCTATACTGATAATGTAGCACTTTGCGGTCTGCAAGGGGAACTCTTGCTTTGAAACTGCCAGACGGTCAGGGCATAGGGTTCAGGATTCAAAGTCTAGGGTAGCAACCCAACAAGTACTAGTTTTCTGAACCCCCAAGCCCTAAACATGAAGGGATCATAGGAGCACACTTAACTCAGAGCGCCGCGGATTTTTTCTGTAAAGCTATTCTGAATGTTGCTGTCCCCAGCTCAACTTTGAAAACACCCTGAAGTAGCTTCCATTTTCTTTTCCATTATCCCAATATAAACCCTATATAACCCATATATAACCCCTATACAGCCCCTATATAACCCATAAATAACCCCCAAGTATAACCCCTATATAACCCCCACCCTAAACCCTAAATCATGCCGGCCTTTTTTCAGCGGACTCTAGGCTGTACTGGGCCAACTTTTGGGATTCCTTGTGGGTTTGGGGATGTGTATATGATGCGTGTTTTTTTTCCGGTCATTGGAGATATGTAAAGGATGGACATTGGATTCGTGACGCAGGTTTTGATTGGAAAACGATAACACACTCACCGATTTTCCATTGACCAGTTGCCCAGACCTTAAATAAATAATTACCCCAGGTCCCCAAGCCTAAGCGCTCTACATCCACAGTCCCCCAAGTCCTGTTACTGTTCCTTCATACCCTGCTGAGGGTGGAGTTAACATTGAAGATTTCCGTTGTTTTAAATGGTGCTATTTTGGGAATGTTTGCTTTAAGGGGGATCGGGGGGTCTTCTTCTCCACTAGACGGAATTGCAAAATTGTTCCTGCACCCTTGTCCAGTTTCAAACAAATCACAGATTCTGCGGGACCACCAAAGAATCTTGAAGCCTTAACTGCAAAGCCCCTGGCTTGGAATCAAACCGGAACCCTGAAACCCATGAACCAAAACCTTGAAGCCCTAAACTCCTAGGACTCATCAACCACAACCCGCAATGCGTAGAAAGCTAAGACCTTAAATCCTTAGGCTGGACCCTAATCGTGAATCTGAAGCCCTTGAAACACTGAACCTGAACCTTAAATGCCCCAACCCATCGTAGACGGCAGGAATTGTGGTCGACGGGTGAGGTCTCCATCCAGTGGGAGACAGTCCCTTGGTTTTCTTAACGGTTTCAGTGACTTAGGGTTTACGGTTTCACAAGTTTAGAATGATCTGGGCTCTTGTAGAACAAATTTTTACATTTTTATGGATACCTGAGCCCAATATCAATTTAAACAAGAGCTTAGTGGGTATATAGTAGATGCCAGGGTTGCCTTATTTAGTAACTTAGTGCCAGTTCCTTAACAGCAACCCAGCAAACCCCGACTTGCATAGCACAATCTTTGCCAGCGACCTGCAGCCTTACAGGTTTTTGAAGCTCACGGAAGGTGTACCCAGACCCCCAAAAGGATTTAAAAATTAGATCCCCTAGAACCATAGAGGGAATTATATAAGGATTATATGAGGTTATAATGGGTCTACATAGGGGATCTAATTTTTAGATCCTTCCAGGGGTCTGGGTAGGGCTTCGGTTTGGTTTTTGGAGTTCACGAAATTCTGGAGTTTAGGCTTGAGATAATAATTGCAGCTGGGCAAATCAAATTCCTGGTGCAACAGTGATATGATGGTGCTACAGTCCTGATTCCTGGGTTTTGGGTTACCAAAATCTGCTTGAATCGGTGCCATTCCCCCTAAACCCTAAACCCTAAACCCTAAAACCCTAAACCCTAAAACCACCCTAAACCCTAAACCCTATTTCCTGCAGCCCTTCACACCAAGCCCCAGATGCTGAACCTGAAGCCCTGTGCCCCCAAACCCCAAACCCCTAAACCTCAAACCCTAGACCCTAACTAATTCCTAAATCCTAAACCCTAAACTTTGATGCGCTGGCCCTGCTCAAGCCCCCGGCCATTACCACGAGATGCCTTCTACCCCGAGCCCTAGAAACGGTTTGCGCTTTAGGCTTTAAGGCTGAGTCTTCACATGTCTTTACCCGTGGCCTTGACTTCTACACCATACGAGTTTAGGGTGTAGACCCTGGGCTCTGAACTCTAAACTCTGAACAGCATTCCTTGTCGCTGGCGTAAATCCTCAGCAGTGGGTTCTCAGAATTCAGGAGCGCGAAGGATTGAGGCTTTAGGGCTTAGAGGTGCGCTATGGAGTAGAGGGTTTCGGTTTGGTTTGGGGTTTAGGTCGATGGAATTTACGAGTTCTGGGGGGCTGGGGGCTCGGTCGTGGACATATTGCAAGGGGCTTGGCCTTAACTTGAGCAAAGGCCCAACCGACTGGAGCCTTGAACATTGACCCTAAGCTGCGTAATGCAGAAGCTTGGCTAGTCAACAACATTATCCTTTATCATCCATGGAAGTCGAGTATAATATGCATAAATGAAGTAACCAGTTGGACAACATCTTCAGTACAAGCCTATAAACGCCTGCTTAGTACCCCTATCATAGACCGTTATTGGGTGGGGGCAGTACCCAAAGCAAAACCCTGGGAGGATCTAAAAATTAGATCCCCTATATAGACCCATTATAACCCCTATATAATCCTTATATCATTCCCCCTATGGTTCTGGGGGATCTAATTTTCAGATCCTTTTGGGGGTCTGGGAAAGCAAAACATGCCTTGGGGTTCTTAGCATGTTTCAGCTTAGGCCCACCATTAGCTGGGTTGCTGTTAAGGAACTTAATTTAAGTTACCACAATGGGTATATATAGTGAATAATAGGGTTTCCCCAATATAGTAACTTCATTTAAGTTCGCCCACAAACCCCTAAACCCTAAACCCTAAACCCATTAGAGCTGGTCAGTTTCTCGTTAGATGGAAGGAATAAGAAGCTCGACTAATCGCCCCGGCTCCGTCCTCCCCTTATGGGTGGTTGTCAAAATTATGGTCCCTTGTTGGGTCCCTATTATAATACGGCACCGAATATTTAGGGTACCCAAAAAGGGACCATAATTTGGACAACCATCCTTATGATCTTATTCAGCTGGTTTTTGAAATTCATGTTTTTGTCATGTTGTCTACTTTGAAATCTAGATATGCGGAATATTTGGCAACAAATATTTGGTCAGTCGACATCATCCAAGCCCCGAACCCGCCGTTCTCTACTTTGAAATCTTGGTACACGGAAAGTTTGGCAAAAACTATTTGTTCAGTCGACATCATCCAAGCCCCTGAACCCGCCAAAAACTCCACATACCCACACACTGATCCTGGGAGTAGAAGCACCATACCCCAAAGCCCTAAACCAAAAAACAAATGAGACCTTAAGGTGACGGAAAGCAACCTCTTCCCGGCGGCTTGGCTAACCTGACTTTCGGGCGGGTTCGTTGAGTGTTTAGGGTCTACGGTACGGTTTAGGTGGTCAGTATTGGTGTAGAAAGCCTTTAAAAAGCGTGTTGAAGGTCAGGATTGGGTTTTAGGACTTAAGTTTGAGGGTTTACTTAGCCCTGAGGTCTTTCTGCCTCTAGTGAAACATGGTATGGAGAGAGAGGAACTCCGATTAAGATACGAGCGATAATCTAAACTCCTTAAAGGGGGTTATATAGGGGACTACAAAGGGGAAGGGTTATTAAGGGGGATACTAGGAGTTCAGATTATAGCTCATATTTCTGCTGCGGCCGCGTTGAGGCGCTAACAGCTGTAAACTTTGCATTGCAACCGAAAAGGGGGGGGTTGTTCTAAAGGTCCTTATAAAGAAGGGACCGTTGGAAAAACACTTCCATGTAAGGGGATCCTAACCAAACCAGGGGGGGGGGCAAGTATTGTGAGCAACTACCAAGTATGCCAGAAATGCTCTGCAACCAGGCCGACTCCCGCTTTCATGATTCCTATCTGCTGCTTGGAAGCACTAGCTGGGTTCAGGTTTAAAGCCCTAAACCCTAAACCCCGAACTCCTTCCCGCCTTTTTGCAGGCTGCGCAACTACTAGACCCCGTCCCTATCCGTTTCTACCAGTGTTTTTTTCAACATGCAGGCGGGTTTCGTAAAGCCATGCTGGCGTGCAGGCCAGTGGTACAAATTCTGTCAGAGGTAGCTTATTGGCAATTTCCTTTGGAATCGAGCTATGCTAGCTGGGGCAGTCGTGGTAGCTGCTTGGGAGGGTGCCGGGAAACTCCTTAATGGCTCCCAACATTGTGGGTCTAGACGTCTTGTAGAATCATTCAATCAAGTACTGTCAGACCAAAATGATTATTCTTAAGCTCTTAGGCCCATTCAGGCCCTGACGGTGCCTAGACAATGCTGGCTGCTCAAAGCTCTGGATCCTAGGTTCTTACAGCAGGGACTCTTCTGGTTGTGGAGGCATTCGCAGGGACCTCATTGATGAGAACCATTGCGGCCCCAAGGGGGGTCCGCGACCTCATCCTTTAAGCTTTAAACCCTTAGTAGTTTCCATTTTCTTCTCCGTTATAACCCCAATATACTATAGTAGTTTCCATTTTATTCTCCATTATCCCTATATAACCCCAATATACTAATAGTAGTTTCCATTTTATTCTCCATTATCCCTATATAACCCCAATATACTATAGTACTTTCCCTTTGATTTTCCATTATCCCTATATAACTCCAATATACTATAGTACTTACCCTTTGATTTTCCATTATCCCTATATAACCCCAATATACTACAGTAGCTTCCATGTCATTTTCCATCATCCCATGCCTCCCCAAATCATAAAGCCCGAGTCTCAGCATGCCGCCTTCTGGGTTGCTGTTAAGGAACTTAAATTAAGTTACCATAATGAGTTTAGGGTTTAGGGTTTAGGGTTACCATATAGTAAATAATAACTTAATATATTAGCCCCCTATAATGGAGAATCAAATGGAAAATGAAATGGAAGCTGGGGTAATACAGGGATTTAAGGAACTTAACTTAAGTTACCATAATGGGTATATATAGTAAAGAATAGGGTTTCCCCAAGATAGTAACTTGATTTAAGTTCCTTAACAGCAACCTGGTCTTGCGAGGTTCTGGGAACCTGCTTACTCCCTCTTCATCACTCGCGTGCCGCCGACGCGAAACGTTAGCGCGTGGCTGTAAAAAAACCTACTGCTCCAGCTTCAGAGCCTTAAGGGTTTAGGGTTTAGGGTTTGCAAAATTAGTTGAAGCTTTTCACCGTGTAAGTGTTGAAGAGTCGCCGTATGACAAATACTCCACCCCAATACTTATTTAACGTGTTTAGGCCCCAGTATTTCAAAACGCCGGGATGCTTGAGGAACATCTTGGCACGTCATTTGGGTCGGAACCCACAAGAGAGTCGGGACATCATGTATGAAGTAAAGATTATGACGACGGTTTTTTCGTGAATGTATGTGGAATTAGAGATGTTGGTCAGTGTAATAAGCAAAAACCGTAACATACGGGTATTTGGTTGTTTCCCTAAATAGGAGGACCCCAATATAGACTCCAATATAATCTAATCCTCATTACATGGACCCCCAAAGATGGTACACCTAATTTTGAGAAACTATCATTTTGCCCAGCGAGCAGCTGGGGGCTTGACCGGAGACGTTGAACTTGCGGTGCATTGCAAAGCTCAAGGTTTCAGGGAGTACAAGGCTAAAGGTTCCTGTTAACATGGCCCCAATGTAGCCGGCGTACGAAGCCATATGTGTTTTTCCCCTAGGGGTCCCTTTTTGGGGGTCCCCATAATAAGGATTATCATATATTGGAGTCTATATTGGGGTCCCCCTATTTCGGGAAACTACCATATAGTTTTTAGGGTTTCTTGAAAGGAGTTTTTAAGGCCAGCAGTACAACCTTGCAGACTACACAAGCGTCTGGTGTCAAGGAGAATTTGGCGCAGCTTCTTTTTTCTGGCTCGGTTCTTTTCACAGTGTTATGGTTCCTGGATGAAGTCTTTGTGACGCGGTGAGGTAGAAGCTTGCATTCCCATGGTGTGATGTGCCCCAAATCCTTGTTGTAGCCATGTATCCAAGCTCTTTTCAGCTGGGTAGCTTCCCCAAAGCCCGAAACCGCGATAAGCCTCACATAGCCCTTACGCAAAAAAAGCCAGCCGTCTGGCTACCATCAGAGAAGTTTAGGGATTTGGGAGACGTGTGGAAGATCCCAAACCCAAAACCTGAAGCCGAGAAGATTGACGGAAGTACGTTGTGCGTGTGGATAGCTGGGGTTACGAATGCTGATTTTGAAGTGTTACAAAGGTTATAGGTATACTTACTAAGGCCCCTCAATGGCCCAGCCTTTAACCTAAGACCTTCAACCCTAGAACCCAACCCTAAACCAGAAAACCTTACTTATACCTAAGCCTTAACACTGGCCCTGAACCAAAACCCAAAGCCTAAACTCTGCACCTCGAACCCTAAACCCTAAACACTAGGCTCTAAACCCTAAACTCTAAACCCGAAACTCTACACCCTACTTGGAGGGTCGGGGGACCTAATAAGCAGATTAACAATGGAGATGGCCATGGCTACCACATGGGTTATAGGGGTTACGAACCTACTACGTCCCCCTGACTCTCCAACCTAAACCCCAAACCCCAATCCCTAAACCGTACACCCCCAAACCCAAATCCTTAACCCCCAAACCCAAACTTTATACCCTAAACCCTAAGAACCCAAAGCCTATACCTTCAAACCCTAAACCCTAAACCCCAAACCCCAATCCCTAAACCCTAAACCCTAAACCCAAATGGAGCGAGCTGCGCCCCCCCCGCCCCACCACACCCTCGCGCTTATTGTTTAACGTCATCCATGCTTGCCTAACAGTCGTTATGTCATCACAAGTTTGCGCTATGGGGGGTGATGCGAAGGGAGGCGAGGAGGGCTAAAACACAGAAACCTCGGGCTACTGCCCAAGGCTTGCATTTGCGGGACTTCATCAAAAAAACTTGAAAGAACTTTTTGAAAAAGGAAGACGAGCCCGTAGGATGGTTTAGGCATTTTCCTATGCGGCGAGGGTGCGGTGCTTGTTATACAGGAGATGGCAGCGGAGTGGGCAGAGGGCGCCCTCATCATCGGGTGCAACGCACCCGGCGGCGTCGCAGCCGGTGCCGCGCTCGTGTTTGGGGCCGAGATCGCCAAGCTTGGCATTGACCCGGCCGCCAAAGGCAAGGGTTTGGGTGGGCTCCTTGCCATGTTCACCGAGCGGCTGATCTTCAAAGATCACGCCGAGGCATGGCTGGCGCCGCGGTGAAGTTATAAGGGCTCTCTCCCCCCTTTCGTTCAGGGCTACTCTCTCTTTACTGTTTCTTCTTTCCTTCTTTCCTTCCTGCCTTCTTTTACTTTTCCTTCTTTCGCCCACGCTAAGGTTCCAGGGAGAAATTATACCTTTTCGCCGCGCGTTACAGCAGTGCTTGGGTGGCACGGTCTTCACAGTTCTTGGGTTAATGCACCTTTAATATGAACACTCTTTGGAAAAACATCTAAACACGCGGCTTCTGTGTGTGAGAGAGAGAAGGGAGAGAGTAATCTTATTGCTAGCTCGGAGGTTGTGGCCCAAGGAGGTGAGGAAGGGAAGCGAAGGCCTGGAACTTGACCATCGCCATGGTGGGAAATGGGTCCGCATCACACAAACCAACAAGATCAACAGGGCTCCCCAAAAGCCCGGTCCTGCCAGCAACGCCTGCGCCCACAAACCGCCCAGCCCGCCCTTCACTCCGAGGCAGCCTTTATGGATGACGCGGATTCCTGGTGTGAAGGCCATAAAAATTTTCAACAAATGCTCACCGAACTCGAAGATGCGGGAGCCAAACCCAAGCCAGCAACAGCCACAAGGTCACGAGGGGGAAGGCTCCCACAAGACCACCCAGTCACAGTCTTGGGGTCACCCATGGCATTCCAAAACACCATGGCCGAACGCAGCGTTGAGTCACAACCCGATGGCCGCCCAAACCCTGTTCCACATCAGGAAAGCTGCCAACTTCCACTTTGCCGCATGTTCGGGGGGAGATTCGAGTTTCGGTGACAAACAACACAACCCATAGAGGGCCCAGAAGCATGAGACCAATGATACCTCTAACTTGTTTCGGAGTGCTGGCTTGCAGCACGGTGGATCGGGGAGGCCCTTCCCTGCGCTACGCTGAGGTGCCCAGGGACGGCGAAGCCAGAGGCTTCTGGTTCGCCATGGGCTTTTTCGGCCAGCCAGGTGGCACCGTAATCTCCGCGAAGCGCAAGAATGCTCCTTGGGCTGTTTAAAGAGTGTCCTAGTCTCAAGCAGTCATCATTAAGAATCCTACCTGCGTATGCCCGGTCCCGTTTCTGGCTTTAGCCTTGTGGTATATCTAAACCCAAAACGTTTTTTTTCATCCAGGACTCTTGAAACCCTAATCCCTAAAGCCCTATACGTCCCGTGGCATCTCGCCCTTGATTTGCTTGAATCCTGCTGCTTGCGCATGTGCACAGATGCAATCTCTACAGGCCATTTCTTCCAAGGGCCGCCTGCTGGGGGCGGCCTCGGTGGTGTCCAAGGTGCGCCAAGTCACCAGCAGCTGGGCCAAAAGCTTGCCATTCACGTGGTTAAGGGGGTATAGGGCTTAGTCCGAGACACTGCTAAATCTTTCGCAGCTCTCCGCCACGACGGCGTCGTACTCGCGTGGGGCGGCGGAGCGGGGCCTTCGCTGCAGAATGTCGTGGCGGTCTGCTCCACAGCCACCACGTTTGCAGCTTTGCGATCCTCAGCCGGCACTTTCAACCCTGGACTCCTTCAATCCCCTAAACCCTCAACAAAAGAACTCAGCAACCTTCTTTTGAATTTCAGGAGCGCGGCTGGCCTGAGAACGTAACAAGCGCCTGCTTGCAGGTGGGCACCACACGTAGCATGGGCAACCCAAAGCTACTACAAGTGCTTGCTCGCAGGTCGAGTGCTGGCCACACAAAAACCACAGCTAGCATCGGCCATAAACGCCATTGAAGTGGCGCGCATGCAGGTGGGGACACACACACACACACACCCACACACACACACACACACACACACACTCCCCCCCAAACCCAAACCCTTAACCCCCAACCCCAAACCTTATACCCTAAACCCTAAACCCTAAGAGCCCAAACCCTATACCTTCAAACCCTAAAGCCCAAATCCCGAATCCTGTACCCCAAACCTTATACCCTAAACCCTGAAGCCCAAATCCCAAACCCTAAACCCTAAACTCCAGACCCCCCAAAAAAAGAGAAAAAAAAAGACCCCAAACCTTAAGTCTCCGGACCTTCAATGGCTGCAGGGAGTGGTCCCGGGCCATGGCACGACTGCCCAGCCCAAGCCTGAGCTTTGATCCCTTTTTTCCTACAGGCTCTTAGGTAGGGAATATGGGAATAGGGCTTAGGGTTTAGGTTAGGGTTCAGGGTTTAGGGCTTAGGGTTTGAGGGGTTCAGGGCTTAGGGCTTGAGGGGTTTAGGGCTTAGGGAATACGTGAAGGTATAGGGTTTAGGGTTAGTAGGTATTGTATAGCGTTTTTATTCCGCTCCCCCTTACGAAGAACCCATAAGTTTTGCGGCTAGGGTCGGGGGGACTTAATCAGTAGGTTTCTGGTGGGAAAGAAAATGGAAACCACTATATACTATTTAGAGTTGAAGGTCTAGGGTTTTAGGCTTGGGGTTTAGGGTTCGAAGCTTTGGGCTTAGGGTGCAAGGTTTCGGTTTTAGGGGTGAGCTCTTAAGACTTAGCCTGCAGGGTTTAGGGGTGTAGCGTGCAGGGTTGATTGCCTACAGCATCCGCGGCTTGGGTCTTCGGGTTCAGGGATATAGGATTTAGGGCTTAGGTCTTAGGGTTCAGGACTTCGAGTTTTGGGGGTTTAGGGGGGCCTGGGCAGGGTTGCACGCTGTCCCAAAACCTCCTGAATTGAGTGCATTCAGTGCTTGCAGCTGTAGGGCCTAAGGGGGATCGTCTAGGGTTTAGAGGGTAGGGCTGAGGGCTTGATCGTGTAGGGTTTAGGGCGTCGGGCTGAGGGTTTGGCGGTCAGGGGCTTGGGGTTTAGGGCTTTACTCTAGGGCTTGTTTTTGGCAATGGTATTTTGCGGCAGCGCATGGTTGAGGGTTCAGGAGAAATAATTGGATACAGAAAGGTCGGTCATTCACGGATATACTGAGATTTCATATGATGGCTAAGGGGATACAGCTTTTTTTTGTGGGGATTGGTTTTTGCCTGACCATCCATGCACCTTCCAAAAGCTGAAAGCAAAACGCCTTCCACCCCGCCTAAACCCTAAACTCCAAACCCTTACCACCCCCCCCCTTTTCCGGCATTCTAATCTAAGGCGGTCCTTACTATTTTCCCTCCAATAAACAACCGGAACGAATTTTGGAGGGCTCCTGGGATTGCTGAACTTTGTACTGGTTTAAGGTCTAGGGTTTAGGGTATACTCCTCCAAAAGATAGCTAAAATACTATAGGGGCCTAAATAACTGCCAATACCATGGTTCTATAGTTCTTGTATAATTATGGTCTACGGTACCGCAAATGGACCTCAACATGATTTTGGTAATTATTTAGGCCGTTGTAGTACCCTCCAAAAGCAGATAGAACATCTTTCTTGTGAGGGTTCCTGGGCAGATTCAGCGTTTGCTACGAGACTTTCAGTAAGCAAGGGGAACGACCGACCAGGCCTCACTCTTAGCACAGGGCTTGGAGGTGACTTGATGTGGGATGGCGCCCGGGGTTTCTATGTCTCAGGTTGAACTACACTCCCGAAGCTGGTAAGCAAATCCTTGGAGGATGCGGCACCCTAAATCCGAGGCGCTAAACCCAGGCATCCCCTTTTCTTTTCATGGGAACTTCCACATTCTGCTGTTGCAGCCTGGAAAGCCCGATCAGCTTCTTCTACCTACGCCCTGCAATGGTTTTTGGTTGGAATTTGTATTATCATGGGAATAATCGCTTTCTTCTTCGGGACCCCTGAGGCCCTAAACCCTAAATATTCAAGGGTGGGGTGTCCTTGAGGGTTGTGGGGAGTCCTTAAAAGGCGGTTGCTGATGTTTTTCACGATGCTAAATTCTGCCAGATATCGGAGAGTTTAGGCAACCACAGCTCCGTTATGGGTTTCGTGCTCTTTTGCCGGAATTCTTTGCTAAAGGCCGCCAGTCCTGAGTTGCCTAGCTTGGGTATTGCCTCCCTTCTGTCAAATTTGGAGATTATTTACAACATAGTCATATGCATGGCTCTAAACCCCAAACCATAAACCCTAATATAGACTGTTACAGGGTGGGGGCAATGCCCAGCCCGACAGAATCTTGCTCCCTTGTACCAGGGTTTGGTGGTGACAGGGTTTGCTTCTGGACCGGCAGAAGAAGATCCTGGTCTCTAAATTCGGACTCTTAAGCCCTAAATCCTGAGCCCTAAATCCTAAACCCGAAATCCTAAACTAAATCCTAAACCCTAGATCCTAAACCCCAAATGCTAAATCCTGAGCCCCAAATCCTGAGCCCCAAATCCTAAACCCCAAGTGCTAAATCCTAAGCCCTATATCCTAAACCTTAAAACCTGAGCCCTAAACCCGAAACTCATGATGCCGAGGTGAGGGTCGGGATTCTTTGACGGTGGTGCTGGGACCTGAGATTGCCGTCCCCTTGAGTAGATAGGGGTTATATTGGGGTTATATTGAGATAATGGAAAATAAAATGGAAACTGCTATTTAGGGTTTTAGGGTATAGGGTTTAGGGTATAGTCCCCCTTAAGTAGATAGAATATGGCTTTGGGTAAATTCTAATAGGATCCCCATATATCCCATATTCTATCTATACCCTGACTGCAATTGTATTGAACAGAATCTTCTGTTGGAATTTAGGGTCTAGGGCTTGGGGTTTAGAATTTGTTTTTTTTAGGATTTAGGGTTTAGTGTTCAGGGTTTAGGGTCCACATCATAGAGTAAGTTTGTTATCCTCCCTTTGGGTATGCTTCTTTGCGAGAATAATGTTTCCTTACTTGGTTCAACCATCCAAAATTCTCCACGTTTGGCCCGGAATAGGTTTGCCATCTATGACTGTTAGTAGGCGGAGGAGAGTCCGACGCATTGATTCTGTGACGAGGCTTGCAAATTTCGGGTACACAGCTTACCAAGAATGCACAGAAGGTTTTCGCTATTGCGATTCAATCTCCTCCCTCTAGTAACAGCCACGCCGGCGCAACCAGGCCTGTGTATCCTCCAGCGTGCCAGGTGTCAATGAGAGAAAAAGTCTTGAACAATTGGCCCCAGAACCCGCTCCGCAATTCCCAAGGTATCTCAAAACGTTCAGCTCTCGAATCAACTAGGGTACTTTACAAGCCGAAAATATTGCCAGACCCATGCACTATAAATCTTACATGGACCCAGGTTGCATCTTTTTCCATTTCGTCTTCCATTATTCTAAGTATGTTGGCCCTTACACCCGAACCTACAAGATACCCCCAAAACCCTTTTCAATTGCGCAGCCCTGAAGAAGGGTATGCCTGCTCGGATCGCTTTCTCCTGATGTGCAGATGCGCAGAGGTCCAAACCAAAGGACGCCTCCAGCAGAGGTGCGGGCCCTTGAATCAACTGTGGTCTGGCACGTGGTCTAGGGTTCAGGGTCTGGGGGAGGCTTCGGGGTTCAGACTTCAGTGTTACGGGTTCAGGGTTAGTGTTTAGGCTTCAGAGTTTGGTGTTCAGAGTTTAGGGTTCAGGGCTTAGGGTTTAGGGCCACTGCCTGCCGAGTGCTTTGTGCGGAATGGGGGATGCGCGGTAGAGGCTAGTTTAGGGGACTGTATAGGGGCTACTTTTGGGATGCTAGTATGGATCTATTCCGTTCTCTCATTCCCCAGGTAGCTGAAACCGTAAACCCAAACCCTGTACGTGTCTGAGGGTTGAGAACCATGGCAGGGGTCCCGAGTTGGAACCTCTGCTAATTTAGACCTGTGATTCATAAACCCCCTCTGCTTACTAGGGATCATTTTCGGGATCCTAATATTAAGGCCCTTCAAAGCAAGGGGTTTATTAATCAAGGGTCTACATTAGCATGTGCCGCATCACTCTGCAAGGTGAGGAAGGAAGTGCGCTCTGCGTGTTGTAAACCTCAATTCCCGGAGGTGTCTACTCGAATATTCATCTTTCATACTTTATGATTTTGTTAACCAGGGCTCTCAACTTGAAAAGAGTTAACGCCGTAGACTGCATTGCGAAGAGTTCACTTACCATGTTCGGAATCCGGATAGACAGGTTCCCCTAGTTTTCTGGAGCTGCATGTTGCGAGTAACGTAGCAGTTTCTCTTGTCATAGAGTTTTCAAAGCTGAATGTGATGGCACGTGGTATGCAGAAGGGTCATGGCGCGATCAATCAACAGAAGGATCTTGAGGGGCCTGAAAGAATTTACCAATCTCATTTTGAGGTGCGCTTGGTGCTCTATACCGCAGTTATACAAGGAATCTACGACCAAGATGCTGGTAATTGTTTAGACCCCTGTAGCATGTGACTTGTGGTGGGCCAGGGATTAATGGAAAAGATTCTGGGCTTTGCATGGATCCCACCCTTTTCTCAATGCTCCCACCCTTTCCACAGCTCTATTCTGTGGCCTATGATTTGGGAAGACTAAGGTTCTCTTAAAGGGGCTCTACAATTATGCAACTATACAGGGTTGAGGTCCGAAGCCTGATTAATCCAATGCTTAAACCCTATATTAAGAAAGGGCAATCAGCATGGAATCGTTTGCCCAACACTCTGACCTGTGCATAGCAATCCCTGAAGCCATACTGCTCGTCAAAGAAACCTTGGAACCCGCAAGCACCCTAAACCCTAAACCCTAAACCCTAAACCCACCAACCATCAGCTAGGCAGCCTTGAGAGCTTCTGAGGCCGCAAAATGCTACCCGCCCCTCTGACTGATTCCTCAAACTCCTAGGCGGGTTACAGGTTTAGGGTTTAGGGTTTTTAGGGTTTAGGGTGTTACGGGACTCCCATTCTACCCGAGACCCTAAACCCCAAGCCACCATTCAAGAGCGCCCGAAGTTGCACAAAGCATGTGGGCTGCAAAAGCCCAACCTGATCACACCCATTAGGGTTGAGGGTTTAGGGGTTTCGGGGTTTGGGGGTTTAGGATTTAGGGTTGAGGGGTGTAGGGGTTGGGGCTCAAGGATTTAGGGTGTAGGACTCTGAACCTACTTGCTGGTTGTTGTAGCCAACGGAGGAGTGATCTCAAAAGCAGCCTCTATGTAGTCCCTAACAATACGTAGTTTCCATCCTCGCGTCCATTCCCTAAACCCTACATCCTTTGAATCCTGTATACCCCCTACATGACTTCTTCCCTCATTCCCTACTAACCCTAAACCCAAAACCCTCAACCCTATGTTCCCTTACTTGGAGGGTCATGGGGACTTACTCAGCAGGTCAATAATGGGCATAGCTATGGTTACTATATGGGTTACAGGGGTAAACCCTAAACCCCAAACCCTACACCCCAAACCCCAAGCTTCGAACCCTAAGCCCTTAACCCTAAACCCTGACCCTGCAAGTATTGCCTGCTAACTAATCCCTATAATCCCTGTAGTTTCCATTTTTCCATTATCCCTCTATAACCACAAGACCCTAAACCCTAAACCCACAAGACCCTGAACCCTAAACCCTATTTCCCCCAATGGGTGACCCCGTTGGGTCCTAGGTCCGACCTTGTTCGGCATTCATCACGTTAAGCTCATCGTCCCAAGCTCAGGGTTCAGGGTTATAGGGCTCAGGGCTTAGGATTTGGGATTTAGGGTTTAGGATTTGGGATTTAGGGTTTAGGGTTTGGGATTCAGGGTTCAGGGTTTAGGGTTTGGGATTCAGGGTTCAGGGTTCAGGGTTTGGGATTTAGGCTTTATGGTTTAGGGAATAATCGAGAACCAAATGGAAAGGTTTAACATCAGAAAATACTTCATGCTTTCTATCTAATTCAGAAAAAGTCTTTCCATTGGAACAT
>CAJNIZ010000203.1:177-16558 GCA_905231905.1 Symbiodinium pilosum | reverse complement strand
ATATAGGGGTTATGTAATGACTATATAAGGGTTATATATGGTAATGGGTCAGGGTCCCTATTAGGGGTCCCTCCTAAAGTCCCTAGAGAAACCCAACAACAAACCCGGCTCCGAGACTCCGAACGCCTCTGAATAATCGCACGATAGTCTCCATGTTGCCGCCCACCAATTCTACAGCCCAGCCGGGGGACCCTTCTGATGTCCTACCAAGTCCTACTAGCTCTCAGGTATTGTAAAATTACCTATATTCCTGTACAATCTTTGCCCTTTTCATAATGACATATGTACTCAGACCCGATTCCAGCAACGTTATTTAAATCCATTTTCCATTTCATTTTCGACTTACTTTTTGTCTGATGGACCCAAAGCCCAAAATCCTGAAACCCTTGTCCATAAACCCTAAACGTCCAATCTAGCCCTAAGCTCCAAGCCCCTAATCTCTGTTGGCACGGAAAAAATAGTGCGAAGGGTTGTAAAAAACAATCAATCTTTTTTCCCAGGTGGGATTCTGACAGAATAAAACCTCAAGGCCCTTAAACTCCAAATACTAAACCCTATACATCTCTACAAGGCCCTGTACTGTCTTTATATCTCCTATATTCCCCAGAGAAAGGAAACCCGACAGGTGGGATTCCGACAGCGAGCCCGAGAAGGGCTTCGCGCCGAGCGGGACGCTGGGCTTCGACCCGAAGCGATGGCCTCGGGTTTTTTGGGGGTTTAAAGGGTTTGGGGTCTCAGGGTTTTAGGTTACATTTTTTTTTTGGAGAGGGGGGGTGTTTAACGTTTTAAAGTTTTGGGGCTTTAGAGTTTAGGGGTTTGAGGATTTTGTTTTTTGGGGTTGAAGCTTTTCGAAAAAATTGAAGGCTCTAGGGATTTAGTAACTACTTCTAGCTGGGATTGTAAATAAGGTTATAAGCCCAGTTATACGTAGTGACCAAGTCTCATGAACTTCCAAGTGGGGGTTGTAAAGGGGTTTGGTTTTAAGGTTTTAAGCTGGCAGAATATGGAATTAAACGGAAAAATTGTTCTTGTGTAGGGCTCCGTATGGGACTGGCCTGCGTGGCACGAACAGTACTTCGGGAGCTTCCTAGGCCTCAAAATCATTTTTGCCACCATGCATCGCGCTTTTGGGCGGGCATCCATGCCAGAACCATAAAAACATCCGCTCCCCCTGCATATGGTTTCCCAACGCATCCATGTCAAAGCCATACTGACCTTCGCCCTGCTCGCTGCAGGCAGCATAGGTGTACTAAGTTCTTTGCAGAAACCGTCCCGTTGTAGTTTCTCTTCCAAAGGGTAGAAGTGTGCACGAAAGCTTGCAAGCAAGAAGCGTCCTGCTGCTGCCCTCAAAGAGGAGCATGGGCGCCACAGAGAGTCAAACTCGCGATCCAAGAGCCAATTCAGCGCACCAAAATGCTTGGCCGTAGCAACCTGATGGTTTGACATGTGGGTGGTTGTCAAAATTATGGTCCCTTTTTGGATCCCTATGATAATATGGCACTTAATATTTAGGGTACCCAAAAGGGACCCTCCCTAAACCCTAAACCCTAAACCCTATCCCCTAAACCCCCAAACCCATAATTTTGACCACCACCCATGTGAACGTTTTGGCCACTTATTGACCTCTGGCAAAGCCAGGACCTGCAACGGTCCTCAGCACGCGTTCGGGGCGCCCGAATGGGCAAGCTCGGATGCAGCCCACCCAGACCCCCAAAGGGATCTAAAAACTAGATCCCCTAGAACCATATGGGATTTCATATAAGGGTTTTATAGGGGTTATAAGGGGTCTATATAGGGGATCTAATTTTTAGATCCTCCCAGGGGTCTGGGCAGACACGTTCCTGAGCCCCGCGGCAGATTTGAAGCGGATTTTTGAATGACAAAACAGTGCTGCACAACAAAACAGTTTCGCAAAAACCCAACGAGCGATGGCAGTTTGAGCCACGTTCATGCAAAACTGAGCACTCAGATCCTGCTTCTTGCATTCCTCGGAAAGCCCTGAACTGCTGGCTTCGCCATCGAATTTGACCTCTCCTTATACTAGTGAGTCTCTTCGGCGCACGTTCATGTTAGTACGGACGGTTGTTTAGGGATTGAACCGTTTTCTCGGGAGAGTTGAAAGGTTTTGGGGTTTTAGGATGTGAGGGCTTCAGGATTGAGGGATTTAAGGTTTTAGCCGCAGTTCTTTGACTTTCAGTTCAGGGGTTTAAGGTTTTAAGCTGCCAGAATGGATAACCAATGGAAAAATGAAGTGGGCCAGAGGATCACGACATGGAAAGCTTGTGCTTTACATGGGCTACACCACCAACCTTTTGTGGGTACTTTTTGGGGGGTTTGACCAAGGGTACCCTAGGCTTTGAATGGGCTATAGGGAGTTTGCGTGTTCATAGATATGGGCACGGGGGATTTACGGTTCAAAATCTAAGGCTTTGGACTCAGGGACTCCGTGACCTTGGGGGGTTAGGAAGGGACTAAGGGAATGGAGTTCTTTCCTAAGAGTTTCTATGGTCAATATAGATTAGGGCGTTTAGGCTCTGGGGGTGTGTTAGAGGGGCGTAGAGTTGTGGGCCCAGGATTGGCAGAGGATACTAAAATCCTGCATGACCATAAGTATCCTAAGCTTCGGGAGTTATGGTAGTATACCAAGGTCTATCAACAGTATGATCAATTTAGGGTTTTTGTTTGAGGCTTAACGCCAGGGTCGTACCCATAGAGGTAGTACCCCTAAAAGGTTCCCCGAACATGGCCGCAATATCGTCCTAATATGCACCAATGAGGTCCCCTACAAGTTCCCCACAAGGATCCCAAAACGCAGGGGTACAACTCCATGAGTATGTGATTAGATGGTTCTAGGAAAATTGGGTTGAACCTTGAACCCTCAAACCGGAAAAATCTGGGCTTCTGGCTCATACACGGACATGTGAATTCATGAGGTAACGATAGTTTACCCCCCCCCCCCCCACCCCGTAATATTAGTTCGAAGGCTGTAGGGTCTGCTTACGGTTCAGGCTCGAGGGTGGAGGTGGTGGGATTGAGGATTACCTAAACCCCCAAAATATGTAAAATAATGGCCCTAAACTCATAATAATAGCCCTGAAGGCCATTATTTTACATACTTTTGGGGGTTTAGGTAGGTGTTTGAGGCATTCACTGAGGGTTTCATGTCAGCGTAGGCCCCACTCCTAGAGCCTAACTGGGGGTAAGCCCTATAGTCCCCCTTAAGTAGATAGAATGTATGGTATATGGGGATCTTATTATAACATACCCAAAGCCATATTCTATATACTTAAGGGGTAAGACCTAAACCCGGGACCCTGCGGAGTCCAGTTTGCGGAGTCCAGTTGCGAGGCGATTTGACCGGCAGAAATACTTCCCGCTGGGCCCTTAGACTGGGTTCAACGGGTGCAGAGTTTAATGTAGAAGCCTGAAGAATGAGCAGTATTCTTCCGTCATAATCTTTTTGTTTTTAATTAGTATAGTTGAAAACGCACCCAAAACTCTATTCCCATTACATAGGCCCTACAGTAGGTTTGAGGGGATTTAATGAGGCCCAGGGTTCGCTACCTAGACTCTAAGCCCAGGGGTCTCAGGTTTGGGGGCTTATGGATCGGGTCAGGACATGGCAACATATAGGTCGCTAAACCCTAAACCCTAAACCCTAAACCCCCTAAACCCCTAAACCCTGTCGTATGTGCGTGAGGATGCTGTGATGTAGAAGTTCAAGTGGTCGCCAGTACTACCCATTCTCATTCTTATGCAGTTATTTTTACGACGGCTCCTTTTAACAAAGCAGGCCTACGTATGTTGGGAAGTGTTCGACCGTATGACTTCATATAAGGCCTGCATGCTGGTTCCGGGGCGGTGTATACATTGTGTCTTGAACCCTCCTGGTTTGGGTAGTTTTCTGATGCGGTGGCCTCTACTATACGACCAAGTGTGGCGAAATTTTAGAAAGGAATATGAGAGTATAGGCTTACCAACCACAGTCAATTATGAGAAATCCAGAGGCCACAACCCCTAATCCCCAACCTTTACCTTCCCCCAAACAAATACGGAAACTCGTACAGGCCTCTTTTCGAAGGACTGTAGTCTTTAGAGGGCCCCCTTTAGCTCCATCTTGGTTTGAGGGAGTGGAGCGCCAAACCATAAACTGCACACCCCTCATTCCTAAACCTAGTAATTATAGTAGTTTCGATGTTCTTTTCCATTATCCCTATGTACAATAAACCCCACATCCCCACGTCATCTTTGAAGGTTTCCTACGGATATTTTGAGGGTTTACTTGTCGCCGCTTCTGCAAGCTCATAATCCTGAATAACCCCAGTTCGATGGTTTTTTTCTTTTACCAAGACCCCAATCAAGAACCAGCAGATTCATCTACATCCCTGCATGCACCTATATACCTCGTGTAAAGCCCTTATGCCGCCCCGTTTCCTCTTGTCACAGGAGGAGTTACCATGTAGGGTCCTTACATAAGCCTTAAATAGCCCCATATATACCTCCAAATAGTTCCTATACAGCCTTAATATACACCTTACATAATTTCCCCATTGAAAACTCACCTCCTGCACTTAGTCGTAGAAAACATCTTTGAAGCCCTATATAAACCATAAACTCCAAACCCTGAGCCCCTAAACCAAAAATCCCGAACCCTAAAGTCCAACCCTACACCCTAACCCCAAACCCTGAACGCTAAACCACAAGCCCTAAACCCATCTTGACCAGGCGGACCGCCCCGCTGATGCCAAGCCCAAGCTATCAGTCCCGACCTTAACTCACTGGTGCTTTTGGGGGGTACGGGAGTGAATATAGGGTTTAGGCTCTCAAGATTTAGGGTTTAGGGTGTAGGCTTTCAAGGTTTCGGGTTTAGGGTTTCGGGTTTAGGGTTTCAGGGTTTAGGGTTTTACAGGTTTTAGGGTGTGGGGTTTTAGGGTTTTAGGGTTTTAGGGTTTAGGGGTTCAGGGTTTAGGGGTTCATGGTTTGGGGTTCGATACGGGGATGACATGGGGGATTATTACAAGAACCCACTCCCCCACTCTTAAGCACCAGTAAGTCAAGGAGTTGCGTCCCCTGGGAGATAATCCCATGTAAAGGCTTAAGTCTTTTGATTTAGGTTTTGAGGGTACCATTTTAGGAAGATTTATTGGAGGGTCATTGTGATCAGGGGAGGAATTAACTCAAGGGTTTCCTACAAAGGCACTTCGGTGTCTACAGGTTTAGGCTTTAGGGTTGGGTATCTTCTGGAGATACTTGGACCTGTTCGGATTTCAAGGCACATGACTACCTAATGTAACGACATTGTTCTGATCCCGCTTTCCACAAGGCCGATAAGGTGTGGAATCATAGTAAGGAATGGGCTGGCTATGAAGACTACTTTATAATACTTACTGGATGCTTATAATAACCCGTATATAACTCCCTATAGGAAAGGGTGTGATCTGCATCTCTTTTTTTTTCGTCATCTGTGTGTGTGTTTTTCTTTTTTTTGGCGTTATCTGTGTCTTTTTTGTTGTTTTGATGCGATGTCTCAGGCAATGGCTTCCTGTGGCCAAGTATATGCGTAATCTGTGTCTTTTTTTTGCGTTGTCTGTGCCTTTTTTTGTGCGCTACCTGTGCTTCCTTTCCCTAAACCCTAAACCCCTAACCCTAAATCCAAAACCCTAAAACCCTAAACCCCTACACCCTAAACCGCCTCAACCCTAACAGGAGATGTTGGTTGCCAGACCCTGAACCCTAAAACAGATGTTGGATTCGGAGAACCCTAAACCCTAAAAAAGGATGTTGGATTTCACCAAACCTTTAACCCTAAAAGGGGATGTTGGCTGCCAAACCCTTAACCCTAAAAGGAGATGTAGAATTCGGAGAAGCTTTGCAAGATAACTCTGAAGGAGGCGGCAACCTGAAAAAGACGCAGATAAGCACCAACAAAAAGACGCAGACAACCGACTGAGCCACCAGAATCGTGGCAGGTGCCAGGAAACCGCGTAAAACAAGACGCAGAAGAAAAAAAAAGACGCAGATAACCAAAAAAGCAAAGATGCAGATAACAAAAAAGTGACGCGGATAACCTTTTTTGCTCCCCATATATACACCCCATAATCACCCTTATAACGTATATTCACTCACCCACCCCCCCTTGAGCACCAGTAAGTATAGCGTTCAGGTAGGAAGTCAGGTCTGGGCATGTTTGTAGGGCTATAGAACTTGGGTACTGCCCCTATGCAGCAACTCTCCATATTAAGGGTAAGATTAAGGTGAATATGATCCAACTGTTACTGATTGGGGGCAGTGCCCAACATAGAGCATCTTTGGGATTGTTGTTTAGTGGGTGCTCGCCCTTTCGCCCAAAACTCTAGGCCACTAACTCGGAAAACCCGGTAGAGTTAAGGGTTTCGGGTTCAGGGTCTAGGATTGAAGCAGTAAATCCTCAGCGTTTAAACGCTCTTGTAGCAGTTCTTGAAGTAGGACAGTTAAATGCCTTCCCAGGGTTCCTACCCATGAGGTTTGGTCTTGGGATTCTGCTTTGGAGGTCTCCAGAATGGGGTTGCTTTGGGGGAGCTGTGTTTTTTTGGAATCCTGCTTGGCTTGTTTTCTACTCTTCTCAAACCTTGGGTGCTTTCTGAGGACTCAAAGATTCGGCTGATGGCCAATTCATCTCGAGGCCCTTGGGAACCCTAAGCCCTAAGCCCTAAAGCCTAACATAAATTCTAAGCCTAAACCATTGACCATAAACCCTAAATCCCTAAACCCTAAACCCTAAAATCCCTAAACCCTAAACCCTAAACCCTAAATCCCTAAACCCTAAACCATAAACAATAAATCCCTAAACCCTCTTAATCCCTCAACCCTAAACAGCGTGGCTGGGATCTTTGGGCACCCCAATCCCTACAATGGAGGATCAAAGGGAAATTCAAAGGGAACATGAAATTTAAAGTGAGGTTATATGTACTATAGTCTAAAGTCCTTAAAGGGGGTTTTGTCGGGGATTATATATGAGGATTATTATAAGGGTTGTTAAGGGGGATGCTAGGAGTTTAGACTGTAGCTCATATACGGGACTACGTTGGGGATGTATATTTCGTAATCAGGGAATTTTGCAAACTCTACCTCCCCAAAATCTGAGGACCCTATGACTATGAGGATACTGGGTCGGGTCATGTCCGCTTTTTTGGGTATCCCTACACCCTAAACCCTAAACCTCTTACTTACTGGTTGCTAGTAGGGGCTGAAGGAGGGGATTCGTAGAGTAGTGCTAGGGGCCCTTAGGCCCCGTAGGGGGTTCTATGCTGAGGGCCTTGTAAGGTTAGGTTTCCGGTTTCGGATTGCAGATTCCCTATTAAGATCCAGCAGGTCAAAAGATCTCATCTAGAGCTTCGAAACATAGCGTCCCGCTGTATCCCAGGGAAAGCAGCCCACATAAACATGAGATCCTCCCAACACCATCTAAAGGTGGGTTGCTAAGTTTCGCAAAGGCCTTCCACACCACTCCTACATGTCAAGGGGGGTCTCATGGGAGCCCTCATGGAAGTATTCTGGAAACTACCGACCTGTAAACTGCCCACCTGCAGAAGCCCCAGGATAGGATTTTCATGCAGAAGAACAGGTTGAGGGTTTACTTTTTTTTGTGTACCGGCCATTTCTCAGCACACAGTTCCGACAGGACAGGTCAAATTCACAGCGGGTTCTGTCAAAGAAGTTAGGGTCTAGGCGAATGAAGTCACCAACAGCCACAAACCCTAAACGCTAGACCCCAAACCCAAAACACTAAACCCTAAACCCTAAATCGCGCGTAGCAGGACAGCCTTGATGTGGGGTTGTCCATCTGTTTCAGGCTTCAGCAGAACCTTACAGCATCCTTTTGGCAGAGTCTTGTCTCGATGTCCACGTGCACACAGTGGGTGAAGTGGTTCATGGGATAGAGGGGATAGAGGAAGGATGTATACACGCATCTCAGTGCATCTAAGGGTGTGTTAGGTGAAGTAGACCAAGGAGTTCTTCGACCATTCAAAAACTTTGGCGGGGAGGAGGGGGGGGGGGCGTTGCTCATGCTCGGGCGTTTTCTGGAAAGTGCCTAGGACATCTGCATGGGGCTTTTGCAAGGATGTTTAGCGCGCAGTGCTTGCAAGGGTTCTTTCAAACAGGACTAACTGAGCTAAGTATGTCATGAGAAGACTCGTCGTGGGTCCCCGGTTCCTTCAGGGCCTTCCGTCCTCATAAGCACATGCTCTGAACCTCGCACTTAATGTATGCAAGCGTCACAGGATGCATTGTATCTGGCACTCACCTACTAATACTGGCTTCATACACGGAACCTGTCGCGCAGGCGAGATTGAGAGGTTCAACAATCCACTCACGCCTGGAGACAGGAGGACATATGGCCCGCCGACGAACTCAGTGGACCAGCTGATAGAGAAGCGCATCAATGTCGGTTGCTGTCTCCAGACAATAGAGGTCGACGGAGATGGCTGGTTCCCATCCAGGCGTCATGAAGCTTTCGCACGGCCCAAGTCCCGTTTGCGCGCCACTGCAAATCAGATGGAGTCCGGACCTCCGCCACAGGGGGTTTCTTGTGGCTCGGCATGAAATCAAGAGGTTACCACCACCATGCTGTTATGAACAGATTGCATGCCTTTGCAGAAGATGGATATCATGTGACTCAGTCCGAGGCTAGTCAGGCCAAGTTAGGCATTTAACTATAGGGACCTGTCAGTATCTTTTGTGGTACTACTAATGTTCTAAACCTAACCCCCAAACTTTGAATCCTGCACGCTGAGCCCTAAATCCCAAACAAAACACGCCCTAAACCCAACCCAAAGCCTGACACCTGGAGCCTGAACCTTGAACCCTCGTCTCCAAAGCCTGAACCCCAAATTCAGCCTACACCTAAACCCTAGACCCTATACCCTAAACCTACCCTAAATCTACACTCGGATGCACGAAGCCCTCACTGCCAACATTTCAGTCTGATCTCCTGTGGAAAGGCGCGGCCCGAAGCAAAGCCTACTGCGCGCCGCAAAAAGCTGTTGAGATCTTCGGGCGGGGGTTAGGCTTCAATTTTTATAGAGGATGATAGAGGTATTTGGGAGCGCTTATAGGGATAACCTAAACCCTAAACCGGGGATGTTGTAGGGGGATACAGGGTTGAGGCTTCAAAACTTTGGGCCCCTTTTGGGGGTTTAGGCTCCAGAGCCCTTCAGAGGCTGCGTAAGAGATTTAGGTGTTAGGGTTGGGGGCTTAGGGTTTGGGGGTTGGGGGTTTAGGGTTTTAATGGTTTAATGTCGACCTCGCATTAATAAATCTCCCCCCCCCTCCGATTGATCTATCTCCGTCCCTGCAAAACCCACGGAATAATAATCCCTGTACGTTTGAAAGCCTATTTAGACTTAATTAAAATCTAGATACATCGTTGTACGTACCGAAAAAATTACACTTTTGTGTGATTTTATAACTGTGGGCGAATTATAATTGTGCTCTGGCGCTGGCATTTTATAATTGAGGGGGGAATTCTAAATGCGAGGTCAACATTACGATAAGGGACTACCCCAAACACCTATAACAAGGATCCTGCGACTATCATATGAGCTGCTGTCAGTATTTGGCCTGCCAAGAGTTTTTAAGGGGACGTAGGGGTTCCTTTGGTAGTGTAGTATTGTCCTTCATGTTCCCTAAGCAGGAGCCATGTCTATCAGCTATCTGAGAAACATTGATGGTAGTTCATGTGGTTGAAACAGGATCCCATTTTCAGGTTGGGGTAACTTGAAACCCTAAGGCCTAAACCCTAAACCTTGCTATAGGCCCTGCATAGCTCCATTTTTCATTTTCCGTTTCATTTGTTTCCCCATTACACCCCTAAAAAACACCTAGATCCCCGTATATTAGTTCAAGGTTCAGGGGCAACTGGGTTTTTAGGGGTTGGGGTAGCTAGAATCATGAACCCTAAGCCCTATACCCTACACTCTAAACGCTACACCCTAAACCTTAAAGCCTACACCCGGCCCTTAACGCTAAACACCAAAACCCTAAACCTTAAGGCCTAAACCCTGAACCCCCTTGTTAGTTTAGGGTTGAGGCTGTAAGTAACCCCGTCCCTCCGTTGCGGAGGTTGAAACTGAAAGGGAGCTTACCAGGTAATGGCCATGGTGGCTGTTCTAGGGTTTCGGCTTTGAGGTTCAGGGTTCAGGGTTTCGGGTTATGGAGCTTATATGGGGGTGGTTATGGAGACATACAGGCATCAGGGCCTGGGAGTAGGGTTTTGGGCCTGATGGTTGTTCTAAAGGTCTTTGCATAGAAGAGACCATTGGGAATGCAGCTCCCAACCAAAAAGGCAATCTACCTTCTGACCATTTTGGGAGCAGGTATTTTGAACATCTAGCGCATGAGAGTTTAGAGTTTTGGGTTTGGGTTTAGGTAGTAAGGGGATTTTGGCTACACTATTCCCAGAAATTTAGGACCCCATAACTATTATCTAACCCTTGTAGGCCCTTTACTACAGGGCTTGGGGTTTCCAAAGCCCTGCTCTAATTCGGCTTTTTTAGGGCTTAGTTGCAGTCCTCGGGCCTCAGAATAGGTGGGTATACTAAGGCCTCCTATAGGGCTTATTAAGGAGTGAGTGTGTTGGGGCTGACCCGAAAGGTTCAAGGCAAGTTTTTGAGCCATGCTTGTGTCTGTTGTCTCCTTAGGATATTTCATGTTCATTGCAGTATCACTCATAAGGATTCTTTTAAAATGTTATTCTAGGTCTAGCGGATTACAGTTTTGGCCAGTGTATCTTGCTAGGGTTCCTCAGGAATGTTGGTGAATGTATATGAACTATGGGCTGAACTCCTTAAAGAGAGGTTGTGTAGGGGATGACATGGGGGATTACTATGGGGGTTATCAAGGGGGATTCGAGGAGCTTCGACTATAGCCTATAGCTCATATGCTGAGTTTCCACTGGGCCTGTGCACGGCACAGCAATCCTAAACTTCAATCACTAAACCCCAACCCCCTGGTCACAAACCCTAAACCCTTCGAAAGCCTCAGCAACAAACCCTAACCCCTAAACACGACTGAAACCTTGAACCCTAAATCCTGCACCTCAAAACCTCAAAGCCCCAAGACCCCACAGCCCCACACTCCCCAAGCGCCCCAAACACGAAAGCCGAAAAAAACTTAAACCCTAAACCCCTAAACCCTAAACCCTATAGACCCTAAACCCTAAATCCTAAACTCGGCCGCCCTGGGCTGCAGCGTTAGCCGTCAATTTTGGGAGAATCCAGCGCCCGATTGGCTGGCCATGGCTGAGGCAACAGGGGTTTAAGAGGGTTTAGGGTTTTAGGGTTTAGGGTTTAGGGTTTTAGGGTTTAGGGTTTTAGGGTTTAGGGGTTTAGGGTTTAGGGGTTTAAGAAGGAGTTCAGGGATTCATGGCCAACAGGGGTTTGAGGATAGGGTCTGGGAAGTACAGGGTTTGGGGTTTAGGGTGGAAGGATTGGGCCCTCAGCCTTTTATCTACGGTACCTACTCGGCATGTAGGGACCCCTCTTGAAGTAGAGTCCCATAAACCCATGGCCCTAAGCTCAGATAGATATTTCAGCGACGTCCCAAAGTGATTTTATACTTCTTCTCAACTCCCCAAGAAACGACTGAAGCAAACATTGTCGGGAGGGTTCCAAGGCCGATACAATTGGGTTTCTGGTTTTGGGTTCTGAGCTTCTAGGCTTTAGAACTTTAGGTTTAGGAGGGAGGGGTGCCAGAAGGTTGAGGCTTTTAGGTGGCTTGGCTTCAGGGTCCTGTGTTTTGGGTTTGTGAAGGTTTGAGGGTTTAAGGCCGCTTTGGCGCTTTGTAGAGTCTGCTAGGCGGGACTTTATCACAACATTATCATGTTACAATTGCTGCGCCTCCTGTATTTCATACTACACGAGCTAAAAGTTTTGATGTTTTCATTGGGTGATTAAACCCTAAACCCTAAGGAGCAACCAAGTTTTAGGGTGTAGGGGTTTTGGCGCTTCGGTTCCGGGCTGATTGCTAGGTTTTCTCGTAGGGAATACCTAAACCCCCAAAGTATATAAAATGATAGCCCTAAACCCCCTAATTATAGCCATAAAGGCCATTATTTTACATACTTTTGGGGTCCAGGTAGGGAAGGCTAGGGTTCTTGTGCGGATTTTAGTGGGAGAGAGCGGGGATGTGAACGAACAGAATCATTTTGGAGAAGTATGCCAGTGTTGTGTGAGGCCTTTGAGGAGGTACTCTTGGTAAGCATGGGCTTCTTGAAGGGCTTACGTGGGGATTGGCATGGCATGTTAGTAGGATCTAGGGGAATTGCTATCAGCAGGACAAAATTGATATACTGGGTTGTCCTTTGGGATCTTTTTAAAATTTCCCCTCTTATTTTGAAGAGAACCATAACAGTAAGTAATTTTCAAAGGGCTTAAAGGACAACCTAGTATAGATATGTAAGGACTGGCAGGAGCTCGGCCGCTCGTCTTCTTTCCTGTTAATAGTCTAGGGTTCAGGGCTTAGGGCTTCAACAGCTAGAGCTCCAACAGGAATTGCACAACAGCTTCTGACCAAACATTGAAGTTGAGTAAGACGCCCTTTAAGGAAGCTTCGAGATAGAATATTGTTGCGACGGGACACTTGAGAATTACTGCCCGCCGCCTACCCCATAATGGTTTAACATTGAAGTTGTATTCAATACAACTAGGATTGTTACGAGGTGGGAGCCAGTAGCCAACTTAAGAGGCTTAGAGCTTTGGGATTCGGGTTAAGACATTCAGGTCCGTCGTCCGTGTAATACAGGGTGGCTCCCAGGGTTGTCCCAGTCGTGCCAGTCGAATCAACTATCAGTCAAGACCCGTGGAACGCCTTAAGTGTATAGGCAAGGTCCAACCTATAGGATTCAGTTCTTCAAGGCTCTCACTTTGTTGGGAATCTTTGAGGTTTCCCATCCCAAAACAAACATGCAACTCCATTTGGGCGGAAGATGAAATGGGGCCCCCCAATAACAGGTAAGAGTATATCCTCTGGTTATAGCAGCAAGTATGAAAGACCTTCAGATCCTATGCTTTGGGCAGGGGAGCGACGAGAGATTTGACGGGGTCCTCCTGAACATTGCACAGCAGGCCCTTGCTGGGCTCATAATAGTAACAATAGTAATATTGTAATAATAGTTAATAATTTCATAGTAGTAATAAGAATCGTACTAAGTCTAATAACGGTGATAATAAAAGTAATAATCGTTACGACCAGTAATGATAGTTAATGATAGTAATAATAGCCATAATAAGAAGTTACCATTGATATTAAAAATGATGTAATACGCATTATTCATAATAGGCTGCGTTTTAGGGTTTAGTGTTTCGGGTAGCTTGGGGACCAGGAAGGCTTCCTACGAAGTCAAGAGTAGTTCGTTCAAACCAGGTTCATGTATGGAACCCCTAAACCCCTAGACACTAAACCCTAGACCCTAGGCACTAAACGCTAGACACTAAATCCTAGACACGAAACCCTAAACCCTAGACTCTAAAACCATAGACCTTAAACCCTAAACCCCACATGGGTTTAGGGTTTAGGGATTAGAGAGCCCATAAACCGTAGTGGAGGGTTCCATATACCCCCACTTTCCACCCGACCGAAAGGTGCCGCCAAAATTAGCCTTCAATTAATTAAAGGGGAACCTTGGGGAGAGGGGTTCGTGATGGAACCAAAGATGTGTGGTAGGGTAAGGGTTCAGGGCTCAGGGTTTCCAGGGTTCAGAGTTGAGTGTGGTTATCCTTTCCTGCCGTATGCTTAGCCGGGAAAAGGAATGGACAAGAAAATGGAAACAACCATAATGGGTTATATAGGGACTACTATAAGGATCCATTCCTTCATTCCTATCTAACCAAAGGCCAGGTTTTGCATACTTGAAAAAAGATCATGGGACTTAGTACCTTGTAACCTGATGAGACGGCTTGCCCTTCAGCATGTCGGCCGTCGTAAATCCTCATCCCTGAAGAGTTTAGCTTACGGGAGCTTGGTCAGGAAAAAGGGGATATACTAATCCCTGTATATTCCCTACTAAGAACCAGTAAGTTAGTGGCATGTCGGCCGGCCTCTGGAGAACATTGACCCTTGGATGCGATCAATGGGATGCGAGCAATACTGCGTTGCTGTCCAAGAACTTAAATTAGGTCACCCATAACATGGGTATAAAGTGAGTAGTGGGGTTTCCTTACTATAGCACCTTAATTTTAATTCCTTTAGAGCAACCGAGCAACCCATTTTCCCATGGTGAGCTGAATCACGTACGGGAAGAAGTATTCTTTTATGTTCTATGACCTTCTATCATGGGACCCCTACTTGCCAAACCCCAAACCTCCCAAAACCTCTTATGCATGTGTGTCTATTGATCCGTATATCAGCCCCTAACCATACGTGCCCCACATTCAAAACGACCCATATGCACTGGGAGACTCCTGAGATCACTCAACAATAATATCGGCCACACCTCCTGGTATAACCCCCATAATGCCATAAAGGGTCCATTTTAAGGGCCCCTTCAGCCTACCCCTGTACAAGGTATCCTAATCTCAGGTCAATCCCCCCTATAGTAACGGCTCCTTAATATGGATTTTTTTCGGGCCTTATTGTACCTACAATAGTTTTTGTGGTACCCATTACTGGGTGGGGGATTGACCCAATCCTAATCTTCATGTTTTGAACAGCAGGCAGCCACCGGCTTGAATATGGGTTCCGGACTTACGAAGCCCAAAGCCCCCAAACCCGAACTCTGAACCTTAAATTGGCCCTGAGGCCCAAAATGCCCTACCCTAAACCCCAAACCCTGAATAACACCATTATGGTAGTTTCTATTTTGTTTTCCATCATCCCTATATGAGCTATAGTCTAAACTCCTTCAAGGGGGGATGTATAGGGGATTATATATGGGGCTACTATAGGGCTTATTAAGGGGGATACTAGGAGTTTAGACTTTAGCTCATATAGCCCCAATATAAACCTAATATTACCCCAATGGATAATTCCCAATCATGACCTCCGACCTCGCCGAAGGCGGGCTCCATAGACTCAATCCTAGACTCTTTCTTCGGCTTCCTACAGAGGCAGCTCGAAGGGATTCAGGTTGCTCTGCTTGGGGGTTTCTTTTTGAGTTTAGGGCTCGGGGCTTGGGGTCTACGGCTTAAACTCGGGTTTAGGGTTCAGGGCGTATGCGGTGTTTGAGGTTGTAGGGCATGGGGTTGTTGTATCGTATTTGGGGGCGGACAGTTTTATGGGGAGATGAGACGCTGGGAACATGCCTTTTGAGGGAGGAGGGTGTTGGTTCCACGTCGGGGTCGGTCTGCGGGGGGGGGGGGGGGGGGGGTGAGAAGGGAAGAGCATAAACATGCGAGAACTCCTGAATGCTGCTCGGTGCATAGCTTTACTCGCAGTGACATGTGAGAATCTGCCAAGCCGGCGAGGAGTTGCAGAAGGCCGCTGAAAAGCAATATCGAAGTGTTTGAGAGTAAGCCCATGCCTAGATCAAGGCAAGCATGTGGTCACGTACTTCGAGCTCCTCAACGACCTTCAGCGAACATCCACGTGGAGAAGACTGCTACCTTTGATCCAGCTCCAGACTCCCGACCCTCATTTCCTCAGATGCCGAGTGGTCCCTGCTTTACGGCTAAGGGGTTTCCGTTTGAGGCTTTACAGTTTTCTTTTTTTAGGGATGGCCTCAAACCTCAACCCTAAAAAGCGGGAGGTTTACTTCCTGGCTGTGTAAAGATAGTGAAGGAATTCCATAATGATGTTGAAGTGATGGTGCAGGGCCTACCCATCTGATCAATGCATCCTTGTGGCATACGAGGATCCGACTGCTCATATAGTAACGTGGCTTTGGTAACCCGACGCCCCAAATTCGGACTAGCAATCACATGATTCTCATAGGGCCCTTATTTTTGGAGTTGGGGTCCCAAAATCCTCTGATTAATAAACGGAGTCCACTGCTCCAGTAGTGTTGAGCTTGACCTTTGAGAGATGAAGGCTCTGCTGCTTTGTTCTGTGCTCTTCAGAGCCTAAGATCTTGAAGCGCAGATTGTTGATATGAGCTGCGGTCTAAACTCTGGGATTATATGAGGGTGATACCAGGAGTTTAGCCATAACTCATGTGTTTGGGTGGGCTACTGTAGATGTGTTGGCAGTTTTCGTAGGTCTTTCGGAAGTCTGGGGATTGTTTGGGGAGAGTGCTGTCTTCATGGACGCCAATCGCCAATCGCCCCAAATCAATGACTTCAACTAGAACCTAAAGCATTTCTAGGTAAACCCTGATGTATGCAGCAACACCTAAGCTTCACATGCCATGGGGATTGCAGCACCCTGAGCCCTGAACGCTGTAGCAGGTTCCATGTTCTTTGCAATTCCT
>CAJNIZ010000202.1:19436-32687 GCA_905231905.1 Symbiodinium pilosum | reverse complement strand
GGGTAAAGATGGTAAAGACAAGAAAAGCAGTTCTAATATACCTTTGTCGCAACCTGAGGCTCAAACTGCAGTAGAGGCCCCTTCCCTGCCTGCGTCTTTCTTTGCTATGCATCATGTAGGAAGCCCGACCAACGTCGGGGAACCTGAAATGACAGGTGCAACCTTTGAAGTCCCGGTCCACACTGGGGAACCAGATGATGGGCCCGATGCTGCCGCTGATCATCCCGAAATTCCTTTAGATGATGAGCCTGAAGATGTTGAGCAGCAAGATGCTGACGAAGATGCTGATGATGATGATGATGGCAGCTTCTCCCCAGGAGGCTCACTCCACGGTGAGGTACCTGACCTCAATGAGTGGGCCTGGTTCCCAGTGAGGAGAAGCGGTTCCATGCGCCAAGAAATAGATCCTGACTCTGTGGTCGATAGGGACTATGATCTCTATATAGCAGATTTAGATAGTAATGACTCAGAGTATGGATCCTATTTCTATGCCAGCATAGCAACTCCACCGGTTGAAGATTTGATCCTATACCCACTAATAGACCCCAAAGGACTACTTGCTTCTTTAGTGAGGAATCAATGTTTGAACCGAGGATTTTGTTTTATCGTAAATGGTTTTTAGCTAATCAATGGCACTACATTTGGGGCGTTTCTGATAGGGTTTGGTTCAATCTCCAAGAGTATGAATGCCATTCAGATGCCATTCATGAGGTCCCTGAGGTCTATCGTAGGCCCGAATCCCTTGTAAGCAGAGTTATCTTCGAACTTGCCTACCAGCGTTGTTTCTGTTACGTCCCAACGACTGCGTTGATGCCCCGTGTTGATGATGGCCCCACAGCGTCTTTCTCTGAATGGACTCGCTTGGCCAGCAGCAGGGAGAATGGGGACCCCTTACAAATACTTGCCGCGTAACGATGCAGAAAAGAGCGCACTTTGAGATGACAGGCGCCTTGCCTCACAGTGTTCTACTTGAATTCGTCTCCGTTCTATGGAGAGAACCTGGGTTCCTCAACTATGGGTCAGCTATGGTCAGCTCATAGGCGAATTCATAGCTAGGGGTATGAATTGGCACGAGGAACGCAACTTCCTTATGTTTCAATCCCTGTTGATCAAGTATTATAAGATGTTGAAACGTCTTTGTCTTCAGGACCGCGAAGATGCGTATTTCTGGATCGTTTATAAAGCCAAAATCCCAGACGCAGGTCTTTCCCTACCAGAGCCGGGCAAGGAACATCACTTCCCCAAGTTTATGTATGATAAGCTTGGAACAAAGCCTATGAAAAGGATTGTTGCGATGTATTCACCAGAAGGTTTGCTAACTACCATGCCACATACCGCATCCTTCCTTGGCCTCCAGAAACTGGGACCCCTTGGGTCTATCGACTCTTTGTATCCCAATTCCTTTGACGAGGATTTTGTCGCTAACAGTGAGATAGATGATGAATGATGATATTGGCAAGCCTCCTCCGAACAGCCAGCCTTACCGTAACCTCGGTGCTTCTCCTGTTGTCCTGCACCAAGTCTATTTGCCTCCGCGGGATCCACATCTTGGCGTCATTGCCTCGCATCTCAACTCCAATCCGTGGGAAGCAAGCCTGACCTGTGGGGGAACCCTAGCGCAAGTTTCAAAACTGGGGATATACCTTTCCGGCATACTGTCAAAAGAACACGGATCACAGATCAGCATCAACGCTTTTGCCCTTCCTTGGAAAACAATGAGTACATGAGTGTGCGCAATAATTTTTTTGATTTGAATACAATACATTTGGATTTCTGTGATTAATGTGATAATGTGTGTGAGTGAGATATGACATATGAATGAATTCCGATGAAGAAATACTCTTGGAATGAAATAAATTCCAGGGAACCCGCGAATCATGCAATGCTTCAGGGTAACCATTGGGGTCAGTAATTCGGTAATGGGCCCATGAGCTCTTGGAATATTTGCCGCAGTCCTAGGATAAACCGTAAGTGTTTGGGTACTTATGTCGCGGGAAAGAAGGCCGGCTTGCTCGTGAGGAAGAGGAGGAAGAGAATCAAAGTCGTCAGTCTATCAGTGGCAAGATTATGTTCCTCTGAACCTGACGAGGAGAAGGCAACAAATCTTCCGCCTGAGCTGCGATAGCTAGCTTGAAGCTCACCTTGCCAATTGCGGGCATAAATCGGGATACCAGGCTGTGGAGCTTGCGTTCCCTGCTGTCTAGGTTGGCCCTTACGTTTTCCCTTGACTTTTCCTTTGGTCCTCCGCCACATGCGACCCTTACCATCACCAACCTCGTAATGGTAGGGTAAACAAAGTGAAGCCCGTACTCACCTATGTAATCCCAAAACTCATCCATCCACATCCTGGTCCTTGGAGTCGCCTAAGAATTCTGGCTGACAGGGCGAAACTTCGTTGCGCAGAAAGCGAAGCCAGAGCAGCGTGACAGCAGCAGCCCTCCTGCTTCGCTCAAGGCTCTGTACAAAGCAAGTCCTGAAAGCTGCAATGCAAACTGACTCAAGACGAGCTTCTGAGGCCAAGACTTTTTTTTGCACAAAGAGCCTCGCTAGTGCATCAATTCTGATGGTCGGTAGACCTACTGACATGCAGAATGGTATGGAGCCTCTCGGTCACTATACGTTAAAAGTCGAATTCACCGCTTAGCCGGCGGAAGAAAGGCACATGGCTAGCAGCCAGGCGAAATTCCCAGCAAGAGCTCAATCAAGAGAACAAAAACCCACACCAACAACTCGAAGAACACCCAAACAAACCAACCACGACACGAACACGAAAAGAAACAGCTCGCAAGGTAAAAATGACATTCAAGATAAGATGTAGAACGGTGGTGAGACCAGAGAAGGCGAAACGTTATCCGAAAAGACCAGAAAGATCTTAAAACGCATTTTCCAATCAACTAAGCACGTCAAGCTAGGAGGGACTCAGGAAGATCCAACGTGTTCTTTCTTTGAAGCTGCGCGCTACAAACTGGACAAGATGGCTAAAAGCTCAAGTAGACAAGCAGCTGTCACTGGTGCATTGTTGAAAGGAAAAGTTTCTGTTAGTCCACCGCGGTAGCAAGGACATGGTGGCAATTTTCTACACTTAACCCGGGGCTCCGGAGAGCGAAAGGTTGAGTGAAGTTGTGCGGCGGCGCTTTCCATCCCAGTCCACCAGTTTCGGTCACTTCCATCGGTTTCCCATCATCTTCTCTGGGTTGGCTTGTGATAAACCTACATGATTGACTTGGTGCACCGACTTGTGTTTGTTGGTAACTAGTTGGAAGTTCAACCTGCCAGATACCACATCCATGCATTTTCAGTGCACCTTGGTGAAAGTGTCACTTCAGGGCATTGTAGGGCTCTTGTATAATGCCGGTAGGGGTAGACTGCACTGCTGCGATGATAACCTAAACCTATTGCTTGAGAATTTTGATACTGTTGCTGGTGATGTTTATGCCGTGTTTCTTGCTCGATCCAACTTTAGTAGAGTGCGGGGTTTTCCTTTGAGCAACCATGTTAGCTGGCCTAGCTGATGCCGAGTTGCAGCATCATACGGATACCATCAATGAGTGGGTGAAGTCCTTGTCACGTGTCAACAATGACGGGGATCACGCAAAACAAAACGTAAAAAAAACCTTAGGCAATAATTTGCTGTCACATCTTGGGTCCCGCCAAAGGTGTTGGGGATGATTTCAAACATGACCAAAACCCCAGTGCGCTCCCACGCTGTTTGACTGCAACTTGATTGAAACTTGGATTGGTGCAGTTTTCGAATAATTGATGGACATGTATTTCAGCGGAATATTAGTTGGATTGTTTCACTTTCAATATTGCCAAAGATGAGTTCGATGTGTTCACGCTTCGCAATCCTGTATATGATTTTTGCGATTTTGGAACTTTGGCAATTTTATCAGTCGAGATTTTCTTGTCCCGCTTGCCCAACCCTCCGGGGGTACGTGCCCCATAGGGTGAGTTCCGTGGTGTTGGCCTGTTGTGAGAATGGCGGGTGTGTGGCTGCTGTGGATAGGGCTCGTGTTGATTCCCTCTATGTGTTTTTTGGTTTCCCGAAATCTCCCTGGTTGTCAGTCTCTTTTCTTGTCCCCTCCATGTTGGCTTGATCAGGATTTTGCAAGTTTGTTTCCTGGTATTTCCTTGTTTCCCTTGATGTGATGTGAGCCGAAACGGCGTGCCACGGATAACTAAACGTTTATTGTCTTATGGCCAGTGATTTCACACTTTTCAGGTCGTTAACGTGCAAAGAGCGTAGCAAGCCATGCAAGCCGCAATGTTGCACCTTCAACAAGGACATTCAAATTTGGGAGGTGGTGCACTACTGCGCCCGTGGACAAAATGTTCCACATTGTTCGGTGGCAAGGGGCACCACTTGAATCGGGTTGTTTGGCTGCTGTGGTGGCAAGAAATTTTGTTGGTTGGCACTTTCCGATGTGTTCAATGTGCCAGCGCCGTGATGGTGTGGGTGCCAAAATGTCCTGCATCATCAAAAATCTGTTTTGAATAGGTGCCGCGTAAGGTTTGCGCTTACACAGCCGATACGTTGTGCAAAGTTTTTGGGCATCATTTGACCGGTGCAGGTGTGGCCCCCAATTTTTTTGGTTGTGGCACGGGAAATTGAAATGCAAGTGCCGTATCCTGATGGCGATGGAGATGATGTGTGCACGGAAACGATTCTGTGATTGGATGCCAACCTTTTTGTTACACTTGTTGGGAGGTTAGAGCGGCAATTTGAAGCATCATTCCATGTTTCCACAGAGACAATTCTCATCACAGGGCGTGTGCTCGAAACAATTCAACGACATTTTGTCATTTGCACACAACAGATTCTCTGTGGTGTGGCCGCGTGGTGGCCCATTGTAGCCATGATGCGCTTGTACACGTCACGAAGCTTTTCTTCATCAGGTTCGTGCATAAATTGAGTTGCAAGTGGACTTGTGTAGCACGGTAGCACGCATGCTCTTCGTTTGGATGTACGTGCCGGATTTGTTCCACACCGACTTGGGCTCAGAATTACAAATGGGCAGTAGATGCATGTCCTGCTTTGTGATAAATTCATGGGATATTCACGGAACATGGTGCATCGGAGTTGGTTTGTTTCCATTGGCAGAGCAGTCAGCATGTGAGACTTATGGTTTGTGTCTTTAGTTGTATTTCGGGTATGTGGAAGCTGCGAACGAGAGCTGACACATTCTTTTTTTTTTGACTTGCTGGATGCTAGCACATTTGACATGTATGTGTTTACCAATGATTGTTGCACCTTGTGTTGGGGTTGTCGATGACTCATTGTCAAAAACATCCTATGGACGGTTCATTTTATCGGATATTTTGCTTTTGCTGCAAAGCAACCACTCACACCGGTAGAAGCAGCCACTGGAGGGGACGCGAGCATTATCGGTGGAAAGCTTACCACTAGGTCCAGGTAAAGTAGGCAGATGGCACACAGTAGCGACGAAGAAGATGGTTGGTGTCCACGCACCCAAGTTGGCTTGCAGGCGACCGAGTTGAGAGCTACATGTGTGGTGCACTCCTGACGTCATTTTCAACAGTCTCACATGAAGCCTTTTTGGAGGATTTGCTGACAAATTCCTCTCGCAACAAGACTCTGCTCATCAGTGGTGTTGATGGATTAGATGTTCCGACCCAGAAGGCCCACATGCAAAGATGCAAGATTCATGGAGCATGGCATTATGGACTTTTCGTCAGCGCATGCCACAAAGTATTCATTGCAAGGTTGATTTGATACAGCTGCAGCCTTACTCTTGCTCTTCAAGAAGTGCTCGCCAGTTGAACAGTTGAATTTGGTTGACCATTGCTTCTGAGGCCGCAGGAGTCTGGGGTCCAGCACCTAGTTCGCATGGATTTCTTTTTGGTTGGGAAGAACACGTTGACCATTGCCTTCTTGCACCAGCAGACGCACATTATTCCTCATGTGGTGATCTATTACCCTAAGCAGTAACAATAGCAAACAACCTTTTGTACATATCCTCGCTTAACGGAAGCCGATGAAGGAACAATACATGCCATACGTTTGTGGCCTAATTAATAGAGACTCTCGAGTCATTTGACACATTTTCTCGAAGTATATCAACATTTTGAGCAAGCAGAATGGCATCCCACCCACTGCTGTTTGATATCCTGTTTCCAGACGTTGACCACACCAGTTGTGTCAAAGTCAGGACTTGCCTCACGGATTTGAGTTGTTCACCGCGTTTGTCAGGCATGATTCAGTTTCAATATTAATGCCATAAGCTTGAAGTGCAAAACATGGCATACTCCTCACGGCCATTGCTTTTTATCTCGTAAAGGCGGTGAGTTGGTACACCTGTTGCTGATATCTTGTGCCGTGGCAATGGCCGTGTTTGAGTAAACATGTTGCTGAAGGCTGAAGAAAGCTGAGTTTTGTGACATCCCATGTTGAACTTACAGCAGATGTGGGCCAACCGTCGGCTGTAGACCTCCATCAGCCTATTGAGTGCCATGGTCCGAGTTCCTTCCGTCACCCGCATCGGAGGCTGTCAAGCTTGCATCCAATCATAGGCTAAAGGTGGGGCTGCGCCTTCTATTTCTAGTTTTGGAGGACATGGACGGAGATCTCGAATCTGAATTTGAAACCCACATTGTGGATGCACCTCGCAATGCAGAGGCGATGATGGTCTTTTTCATGCGTCATAGGGCTCTAAGATGCTGTTTGAGAGCTGCTGCATCAACTTCGTCAATTGCCGCTGACATCCTGGAGGCGAGGGCAGCTCAAGAAGCTAAGTGGGCTGGAGATTACGATGGCCGGCAGCACTGGTCTCTCCGAGAAGCGTGACCTGCAGCGTCTTGTGTAACGTTTGCTGAGTTTTTTTGCCATGCAGACCTAACATGATAAGATGCGTGCAAGCCCAAACATGTTGTCCTTGTGGGCGTCTTGCTGGCACTGCGAGAAAGGGTTTCCTAGACTTGCTCATCCAAAAATCGGAAGCCTTTGTGGCCGAAGGCATGAGATTGTGGTTGTTTGAGAACAAGCAGGTATACCCTTGCATGGCTGAGTTCACATTCTCTTGCTGGCTTGTGCGTGAGATTTCTGCATTCTTGCTAATTCAATGTTGAGCCCGGGGCAGTCGTTTTTGGCTGACTTTTAGCTTGAACCCGAACTGTCTTCACTCATGTGCCATTGTGACGGGCTCGAGTGTGTCTGTTGCTTTCGGACGGGAGGCTGCTTTGGAGGAGGCAGCCGTAAACCACCTTCGAGAAGCGCTTGATGCACTCGCGTCTGCAATCACAACTCTACCTTCTCAGGTTCGCTCGGAGTGGGTTTTGTTACAGATTCTCGCGGTCTGTCGATTGGCTGCCTTTGTGTGTCAATTTGCCTCTTGATTTTGGCCTCCGTGACTGCAGGAAGCTTGCCGTATCTTTTTGCAAACCAAACAATCCTGCTCAAGCGTGTCGAAACAGCTGCGCATGGAGCTGAACAGCTTCTTTGCTCCATTCGCTGTCGGGCACGCAAAACAAGACGGGCAAGAAATTTCCTGGCTGGCTGCGCAGGCATACGCCTCCCAGCAGTCGCTGCGGCGTGCAGCTTGCAACATCAACGCCTCTCCCTTTCTCTTTAGCGACCGACTAGCCACGGACGCATGTGGAAATCGCCTGCCAATCCTCTCCTTCCGCACTGCCCCTTCAAGTCGGCCTTGATTCCTGCCAGCCATGTACCACGAAGTCTTTGTAGCATGGGCTTCACAGTGGCTACAAATTGGGGCAATGCTTTTTTAGAGTCTTGTGCGCTCGCGCCCAAAAGCAATGGGCATCAATCAATCAATCCTCAGGCCATGAATGTGTTATGACATCGCCCTCAAATGCTCCAATGTGCACAACATCGTGGACATCCCAGGTGATGACATCAATGCTGACATCCTTTGTGAGCAAAAACGCAACACAATGTTGGTACCGGTCCCCAACGAGCATTGTGAAAGAAACCCAAGTGACTCAAGTGGTTGGACATATAGTGGAATGATGTGTAGTCAACTCGTTTCACGCAACGTCAGTTCAGATGGGTTCAAGATCAAAGTTTAGTAACATGATGCGCACAGAAAACGATGTATGCATGTTAAAATACGTACCACGTTACTACCATCTCTTTTTACAGCACTTGAGTCAACAAATCTGCATTCAACCACAAATTGTTGATCTCGTCATTCGGGGGAGAACACCTTGGTTTACCAGTAAGTAATGACTTCCAGAACTTCCGAACAATGTTAAACATGTGTACAGAGACGGAACTTCAGTCCGTCGCTCCTGTGGAGTTGACTGCCTGTGCTGGACTGGGCCATGGCATGAGACATAAGGTTTCACACTGCTGGAATCAAGGTGCGCGGAGATTGCAAGGAACAGTTTGACTTGCACACTTGGTCCGCAGCACGTCTTCGACGGTACGGAAGTTCGCCTCTTACGCCGCATCTCTCTTGTGCAACCAGTGGGTAAAACGTGCTTTGGAGTGAAGAAAGTGGAGACATCGGCTGCATAGTCAAGCAAGCTAACTGTCAAGTCAAGCACCTTTATAATTGCACGATGTATGTGCCCGGCTATTCGATTCCAGCAAGCGCCTGTCGCCAAGCGCAAGATCCGCAGATTTCGACGGCTGGCATAATTGTGCGAGGTTTGGGCACGGCTTATCACCTATGCCTATGCGAAGCCAACAAACCATTGCTGTGAGCACGTGCGTAGCTTCAAGCTTAGCAAGACATGATTGAAGCATGGCCCGCTTTGCGCATCATGTGTTTCATGATTGATGCCACCCACTCCTTTCAGATATACCGGGTCAGACAAAGTCAGTATTCGGATGACCATGGCAAAGTCAGCCCAATTCAATTTCATGGCCTTGTCCCAGACATTGTCCAACTGTTGTTGCCCTGTATGTTTACTGACCCAATTGTTTGTCAGCACGTTCGCTATATCGATAAGCATATGTGACATGTGTGTGGCAAGTGCCTTCCTAACCATACCCATCGCATGCTACCATGCAACCCGATCCAAAACGTGCTGTGGGGAGCCGAAAGGTGCACACCAAGCTTGCAGACACCCTGGTGTGACAAGTTTTTGGATGAAGAATCACTTTGGGGCTTGAAGGAGTTACCACGGGCCATCCCAAACTTTAGGAACGGTGCAATGAAGGAAGGGGAGTCAATTCTCCATCCAGCTCATAAAAGCGGTACCCACGTGTTCAACAACACGAATTGTGGGCAACACAAAATACAACAAAATAGCACAACATAACAAGACGTAAATGGGACACGCAAAACCCACGCGTAAGTTTTCGCCCAGCGGCAGCTGCAACACGCAACCATGATCGGACGCCGCATCGCCTTTCAGGATTGTCCCACACACCGAATGCGCGAGCGTCCCGCACCCCACGGCAACAATAAAAATCAGTGGTTCTTTTTTCGACTGTCAACCGCAGTGGTCTGGTCTGACCTACTCGCGAGCTTTGTACACGACATGAATGTCGCGGCTGCTCTGTGGCAGCAAACCTAATGGGAGTGAAGCAGGTGTAGGTGCTGTCCCACGGGAGCTGTAGCTCACCAACTGTGGGAGGGTGCTGCTGCGCACTGGGCACAGTAAGGACAGGAAACAGGATGGGGCCTAAGAAGACTACCCAACAGCTTGAGCAGTGAGTCTGGCTGCAAAACCAGACGAAAGCAACCTGAGTCGTGGCACACAGACAAGCCCTTACAGCAAGACAGTGCAACTGAAGGATTTTTTTCGACACAGCTGTGAGGTGTTGGTGTGGCCAGTTACTGGCTCACAGGAAAACAAACAGCGGTTTTGAGCCACCCCCTCAAAAGCCTGCGCTCCCGTCACTTGCGCAGGCATCCCAGCACATAACATTGTTCTGCAATGTCTGCAGTAGCGGGCTGATTGTCGTCAGAATACCAAACCCCGACTCCCCCAGGCAGAAAGGCAGCAACTCTGTAGTGACCGGCTTGTCCGGAGGGCCTTAGAAGCACAACGGCAGTTACAATCTCATAAGTACACCAGGTGACAGCTTGGCTATCTTGGGAGCAGAATCTAGGAAAATGAAGAATTCTGTTCTCGAGATTCAAGGGAATCATGTGCTTGACTATACCCTGGTGAGTATCCCTGTAGCGAGGCAATTGCACATACATGATCATACATGTGCACAGGGGCGTTGTGCAATCCATGAAACCCTGGTTGCTCATGCCATGCATTGATTGCATTTTGTATGTTGATTTTCGTCCTGTTGCAAATCTGCGGTTGTTGGATAAGTTTTGATCCTTCACAGACTTGAGCCTGTACTGGACGCTGGGCAACCGGAGGAACAATTGGGGTTTAGGCGCGGTCGTCGGATGGAAGAGCATTTGTTGACAGCAAATTTGGTTATCGACAAAACCCGTGCCTCCAACGTTCCCTTGTGGACTTTGAGTTTGGATCGGTCAAAAGCATTTGATACAGTTGATTGGGGAGCATTGTGGCAGGCTCTCCGTGCTCAAGGCGTCTCCACCCAGATAATTTGGATATTGCAATGCTTGTACTCCGGACAGCAAGGCGTAGTAATGTCGTCACGGGATTATAGCAAAGAATTTCACATCCGAGCTGGTGTCCGACAAGGATGTGTGCTGAGTCCACACTCGTTCTGTGCAGTATTGGAACTGGGCCATGCGTGATTGGAAGGCGCATGGTCATGGATGGGAATTGTATTGCAGTCAAATTGGTCGACTTGAAATTCGCCGATGATATTATGATGTTTGCATTTTCAATTGAACAGTCCATGGACATGTTCCGATCACTGGTTGGTGCTCTACGGAACGTAGGCCCTATTCTGAACGTGTCCAAAGCCAAGCTGTTAACAACGCAAGCCCAACCACCTGAACATGTATGGGTTGACCTGCAGACCAGAATCGACATCATTCGTACTTCTTACAAATGGTTGGGGTGCTGTCTTTGCTTGTCAGGGGACCAAGACGCGGACACAGAATTCCATGTGTCTGCAGCAGCCCGAGCGTTTTGGGCCAGCAAATGGATCCCATGTGACAAGCACGTTCCAATCGCACTACGCATCAAGCTTTCGAGGCTGTTGTCACACCGGTAGCCTGTTTTGGGAAAGGGCATCGGAAGATTTACCAACATCATGTTCAAGAATACGATGTGGAATGGCGATGATTACAAGAAAAATATCACCTGCAAAGTTGGTCTGAAACATGTCTTCGCCAATATTGGAAATTCGCTTCGTACGTCGCAAGTTTGCCATCCAGAACTTGGGTCAGGCGTGTTTTGGAATGATTCCCAGCTGGAGCTCGCGTGGGCAGACCAAGAGATAGTTGGTGCACACAACTCGAGGCCTTTGCTCGGGTCATGGGATGGGAGAATTGGACGGCATATGCCCGACACTCCGAAGATTGGCAACGTATGTGTGATGCTATCGTTAGCTTTGCAACTCTGTGACGTGTGGTGCTTGAAATCGAGCGCTTGTACGACCAATAATCAACTCGAGTTTCAATTTGCGCCTGCGCCCTTACGGGCTGCCGAGAGGCATGCAGGTTGACCGACTGACTGACAAACTGACTGACTGATTGATTGACTGACTGACTGACTGACTGACTGACTGACCTTGTATGTTCGAATCGCACAAGCCGTCGGGAGGGTTTAGCATTAGACGGTCCACCAATCCATTGTGAATCAGCCTCTCTGGTGCGCCTTCCACCAAAAGGCGGGCTCCCCAGGAGAAGGGTTCACCTACCCAACCAAGGCTAGGAAATAGAAAATGCAGAAACTCCACTACGTCGTGTTGCTCATGTGGGCGAGATGAGTGGTTCGTGCCGTGTCATTGCGTGCGCACCTTGACACGGTGTTATGCAACAAGAAGGCGTGCAACATCCCTGATTTCGCCATTGATACAAGCGTTGGCCGCAACAGAGCGAGTTCAGGTCAAGTCAAAGCCTCGTGTACAAAAACACATGGGCTTGGAACGTACACCTAGTCCCCAATCGGTGCCGCCCGCAATTGGTGGATACGACCGCAGAGTTGAGAAGCCTGAGCTTGTCTTGAAGCCCCTGCATTCTGGTAGGTCTGGACCCCTCCTCGTTTCCAGAGCGCTGGTTTGTTCAACCAAGCTGCATGCAAACAATTTGAAAAATAGGAAGTAATGCATGCATAAGCAAGCAGTCGAGCAATCGCGATACAAGCAAGTCATGGGAATCAAGGCTGCCCAGTCGTGTTTGCACGGTTAAAGAGGCTTCCTGGCGTTTAGGGGCAGAATGCATGACACCACGGGCCGCTGGTTTCTTGGTTTTTCGCTTGTGTGTGTGTGTGTGTTTTTTTTTTCCTTGGTTTCCTGGTTTCTCGGACGCCATCGGGTTTTGCATGCCGCATGACTGAGACGGTCAACAACGCCAAGTGGTTCAATTGCACATGTACAAGGCAGGGACGACTCGCATAAGTGGGTGGCAGCCACGCAGTCGTTGATGATCATCATGTCCAAGCTGCAATCAAACCCTTCCGGGCAGGTCGATGCGTTCTATGCGACAACAAAATTTCCTTGCATGATCGTGCTCGTTCCGGTTGCGCGTACCTCAATTGTACGCCGACCTGTGTACAAAATAGGATTTGTCCAAATCTGACGATGCAAGACGGCGGACATTTCGCGCAATTGTTGGTACCGACGGTAATGCAAAATGGCATGGTATATCTTGGATGGTTGAAACCGCCCTGTTTCAGAACAGGTGCAAGCACCCACCATTTTGACATGCCTTGACCAATGTTTGTACTGACGATTTGAAAAATATATGGTTTCCTACTTGCTAATCGGACGGGCCTTGAATTGGTTCCGACTTGCCTCAGGTTTGGCTTGACTTGCGTGCTGCGTGATATCCATGCTCTCGGCTTTTGATGTTTCGCGGCTTTTTGCTTTTGTTATTTGAGGGTCTTGGCCCTCAGGCATCCCTTCAACCGTAAAATCTCGCAGATTCCCCTCAATTTGTGTCATTCCCATCCGGTAACTGTTAGGTGATAGGTTTCCCACAAGTTTTTCAGCAGGACGCGGCACAAAAATGTAGCTTTAGTGGGGTTTGGTGGCACCGTCCGAGCGCGGCAGCGTGCGAAGGGAGGGGAGGGGAAGGGAGGAGGGGACAGGAGAGGAAAGGAAAGGACAGGAGCAGGAGAGGAAAGGAGTGGAGAGGATGGGAGCAGGAGAGTGGAAAAGACAGGAGAGGAGAGGAAATGGAAGTGAGAAGTTAAACGCCTTGAGGTTGGTGGCAGATTTGG
>CAJNIZ010000201.1:18159-31826 GCA_905231905.1 Symbiodinium pilosum | reverse complement strand
TAGGGACCATGTATCCCCAATTAAGGGTACAAGGAGGGTCCTGGTACCCTGTATGTGTGCACTGAAGGGTCCCTAGAGTCACCCTAAAGGGCCAAAGGGCCCATCTTCGGGGCCCATACGGGGCCCATACGGGGTTTAGGGTTTAGGGTTTAGGGTGAGGACCTTGGAAGTCTCCGAAACTCTTAACCAAGGATTGCTTTAAGTCTGCAGTCTAAATGCCCCAACAATATCACAACGCAAATCCAGCTGGACAACTGAACATGAAGCCTTACCCCAAAACGCGACAAGGGATAACGGTTAAGTGTTTACCCACAGGATCCGTGTAGTTATGTGGGATATACTTATGGCCAAAGGGGTTCCCATATGTCTATTTGAAGGCCCAAGTACCCACCATATAGCCTATATAGCTACATGGACCCTTTGGGTTAGGCTTAAGCCGCATGTTACCATTGAGTGCAGCGGAGACATGAGCTTCGGTCAACATCACTTCTGTAGCTGACTGACTTCAAGGCTTCTTTGGAATGCTTTCGGACATGCATCGAACCCTACAGCCCTAACGCCCTAAACCCAAACCCTAAACCCCTAGAGCCCCTAAGCCTCTAAGCCCCAAACCCCTAAACTCCTAAACCCCAAACCCTTAACCCTAAACACTAAACCCCAAACCCCTAAACTCCTGGACCCTAAACTCAAATCTTAAGCAAGCCCATGTCCACCCTCGAGCACTCCCGGGGTACTGCAACAAACATGTTGACAGTAGCCCATTGCGTTCGGGTTTAGGGCTTCGGGTTTGGGGTTATATCGCCTGGCTTCCTAACTAAGCCCAGCCACCAAAGGATCTGAGATTTGAAGCAGAATGCGATCCACCCGCTTCCAATTGCACGCCTTTGGGCACCAGGCGCTTTAGATTTGAGAGTTTCTGAAAATAGGGTTTAGGTCTTGGGGCCTGGGTTCAAAACAGGTATCCTGGAGGATGTATAAGGCACAAAACTGATGAACCACAGAGATCTCTGCTAAAGACTATGCAGGGAGTGTGTGTACGGAGGAAAAAAAAGGGTTGCGAACTTTTGGATTTGGGATCGCGGCTTCCGACTTGCAATGCCAAAGGGTCCAGGTATCTTCATAATACATATATACATATACATATTCAGTTACTCATATTTACATAATAGGGCCCTTACGTAATAACATTGGAACCCCTTTGGGCCTTTGGGCCCTAAGTATACACCACATAGCTACATACCACTATGGACATCCTTCCGGGCCTTTACAGTAGTATAAACTGTTTGCCTACATGGACCCTTTTGGATTGGAAGGAGCCATACATAACTCAAGACACCTTGCAAAGCTTGTAGTCACCGTAATCCCTAAAGCCCAGTCAGAGTCGCTCAAGAACCTGCGATTGCTAAGATGCCCCAGGTCCCACACTTTTGACACAGCAGCCTATTGACCTAAAACGGAAGACCTTGAACCCCAAATCCCTAAACCCTAAAGACTCTCAACCCTAGACTCTTAACCCTAAACCCCAAACACTAAACCCTATAAACCCCATAAACCCATAAACACCATAAACCTCCTAAACCCTATGAATCCTGATGAACCCTGCAACGAAGCAAGGACGTTTGGCCGCGGCACGTCCTCCTCCTTGTCAATTGGCAGCGTCTTTGTAGAGCGAATGATGGCCTGTACATGCAGGGGCTTTGTCAAGATCAAGGTTCAGGGGCTCAGGGCTTGGGGTTTAGGGTTTAAGTCAAAACCTTGGTTTAGGGGCTTAGGGCTTAAGGTTTAGGGTTTAAGTCAAGATCTAGGTTTAGGGGCTTAGGGCTTCAGGATAAGGGTTTAAGTCAAGATCTAGGTTCAGGGGCTTAGAGCCTAGTTTAGGTCAAGATCCAGGTTTAGGGGCCTAAAGTTACAGATATCATGTTTGAAGCTTGTTCAGGGACACACTATACTAGGCATGTACAAGGAATATGAGACTATAATATTAGTAGTTTTGCAGGCCTTTGCAGAAAGAGAAACACATTGCTAGTGCTCTGTACTTATAAGGCTCGCGGGAAGGGACTCTGGGACATGCCCTGGTCATGGTGTGGGTTCCCCTATCTAGGTCAAGATTGTGTACCCTCCGGTCCCTCAAAGGGCTTACAAGAACATGTAACTCACGTTTTGGGTCTTCTCAAAATGGGTAACCCGTAGAGACTCCGAGCGACACATGGGGGGGTTCCTATAGCTGTTCCTTTTCGGGGGTCTACATTTAAGTCTGCTTGTTAGTGAAATATGGAGAAGAGTTTAGGGTTTGGAGGGAACCCACACCCTAAGGGTCCAAGGACCCAAATGATAGGGGATTAGGGCCAAATACCAGCAACATTATAGTATTTGGGCCCTAAGACCATATTATTTAGGCGCATGGACCTCAGGGACCTATAAGACCTGTACAGGGATGATTTTGAGAAACTACCATCTTGCGATGCAGTGGCTTCTCAACTGCTTTCATTCAGACTCCCTTTGGGGGCTTTAGGGTAGAAGGCCGCAAAATATCTTTCGTAAGTGTGTCTGCGGGGAAGATGACGGTGACACCAGGCGGCTTAGGGTTTAGGGTGTGCTGAACAGAAATCCCTGAGACTATTCAAACCCTAAACCCAGGCTCCCACTCCCTAAGCCCCAACATAACCTGGGTTGCTGTTAAGGAACTTAAATTAAGTTACTATATTGGGGAAACCCTATTATTTACTATATATATATACTCATTACCTAAATTAAGTCCCTAAGCCCCAACATAACCTTGCTCCATGTTGATTTCCTCACCCTCACTACTAAGGTGGCATTTCTTGAGCTCTTCCGGAACATTCGCCTCCTCCTAATACCAAAACCCTAAACCCGCAAATATAGTCAATTCTGAGAAGGGATGCTTACTGAAAGACTTACAATGTGAAGGTCTAGTAAAACAAGAGCAGCAATACAAACTTGAGATTTAGGGTTTACCTGGACCCCAAAAGTATGTAAAATCATGGCCTTTATGGCTGTTATTCTGGGTCTAGGGTTGTTGTTTTACACACTTTTGGGGGTGTAGGTAGAGCTTAGGGTTGAGGAACCCAATCCCGTCTGGCTCCTCATGCCGACGGCCCTAATCCCTTCAGAAGTCCTCTTGGTTCGCGATTAGCATCCCCTCGCTGCATGGTCCCATCTGAAGTACTTGTCCCCTCCACTTCTAAAAGGTAGTCTTTGATGTTTTAGGCCTTCGGACGGAGTAAACTATCCTGAGGGCCAAATACCAACAACTGAGTACCTAGTAGGGATTTAGAGAATAACTAGTACTTGGCTTGCATTGTAGCTTTTTCGGCAATTTTGTGAACTATAGGCTCTAGACTAAAAACTCATAGTATCACCGTGAATAACCACTAAAATAGTCCCCTACATAATCCGCTATCTCACCCCCTTCAAGGAGTTTAGACCCTAAACCCTAAACCCCATATGATCCCCTATATAACCCCCATTGGAGAAGCTTAGACACCCTATATAAACCCTAAACCCTTAAATAGCTCATTTGGTTATTGGATATAGAGGTCTGGGTAGCCTCCCTGGGCTGTAGGGCAAGGTTGTGCCTTTTAGGGTTTAGGGTTTGGGGTTTAGGGTTGAGTTACAACGTTTTAGGCTTCAGGGTTTGAAGGCTTTCGGGTTTCGGAGATTACGCCCTAGATGCTGATGGAAATACTGGGATGATTTATATAAGCGTATTTTGGAGAGATACAGGTTATAGAGGGATATCATCGGGGTACCTCGGATTAAAAATCTAGACCCCTAGGGTGCACTAAATCAAGGCAAATCGTCCACCTTTGACAGCTGCCTACTTGATGGTCTGTTCTCAAAAAGCGTGCGCCCCATTTCAATTTCCTAAACTCCGAGCCTTATTTCAACCTCCTGAACTCGTTTCATACTGCACAATATGACCCATGCTTTTTAGCGGACACCCAAGTGGGACACACAACATTGGGAAGCCTTTTTTCCACATTTGGGCTTAGGGTTTCAGGTTCCATATGAGCTATAGTCTAATCTCCTAGTATTCTCCGTAATAACCCTCATATTATCCTTTATATAACGCGCTTGAAGGAGTTTCGATTCATCTAGTGGGGTGTCAGAGTAAACTGCGCCCGCCTCCATGATTGCCTCGGACTGAGGCAGTTTGACCTCATTCCTGCGCGACACGCAGCGATAGGGCTCAGGGTCTCAACAGCTTCCGACTTGACCCTAAAGCCTAGTCCCTAAACCCTAATCCCCAAACCCAAATGCCTAAACCCTAAACCGAAACCCTAAACTCTACACCGTAATGCCAGCCCAGCAAAACATGAAACGCAGTCAGAATTCAAGGTCAAGCGGAAGCCAGAGAATCAAACATGGAAGCCAGACAGCTGAAGATCTTTAAGCTGCCCAGAAAGCCCGATATCCCTTTATGGGGGGAATATAGGGCCTAGGGTTTAGGCCCAATACTGTTGATGGAGGAAATCTTGCACCACCTTAAGTCCTCAAAGTCCTAGGAATTATAGTAGTTTAGGGCCCCTTTGTTTTGCAGGAGTTCATCCATCAATAGTATCTCTCAATTGGGAATATGCCTTCAACCATATGCGTGGTCCTGGTATCAGTTAGGATCTACCTAGACCCTCCTCCTACCCTCTATTAGGGCCTAAGTACCCACTATTAGGGACCATATATCCCCAATTAAGGGTAGAAGGAGGGTCCTGGTATATTCCCTAATTCAAGGATATTAGGCTTTCTGGGTGATTCTGGGTGAGATTGCGGGGGGCGGGGGCCCTGGGACCCTTAGTGACATGCAGGGTTATGAAGGGGTTAAGAGCTATACGGGCCATTGCTACGAACTAAGGATTCTATAAAGTCTGTCCCGAAAAGAAGGAAAAGCTGCGAAGCGGAACAGACGAGCATGTTCAAATCGCCCTAGGACAGGTTAGCCACAGGTAACCCCAAAGCCAGTTCCCAAAGGGTCCGTGTGAGTCACAGTCACTATTCCTATACACAGTTTACTGGACATGGGTTCCTGATTGGGAAAATAATAAGTATAAGGATTATACTGAATTACGCGAAGGACCACTAAGTCCAATGTTAAGGACTCCTTAGCAAGGCCAAACTTGACAGTAGCGTATGTAGCTGTTATAGTCAGGGCTTAGGTTTTGTGGTGTAGGATGTACAAGTAAAATGCAAACACCAATGAAAACCGGGGAAAAAAAAAGTAATTCAATGGACAACTGGGACTGTACAGTATGTAGCAAGGCTCCGAGGTAGTTTGATAGGAACCATCCTGGGCCCTTTTGTCTCAAAAAACGGATCAGATACGCTATCCTCATACAAACGCCTCTACGCACAAATAAACCATGCACTTTGTTCAAATGAGCCATTGTCTAAACTCCTAGTATCCCCCTTAATAGCCCCTATAGTAGTCCCCCATATAATCCCCCATATAATCGCCCTTTAAGGACTTTAGACTATAGCTCAGATGCCACGAAGTGGCCCTGGCGTGGGATTCTCTTCATCCTCTGTGCCGGCCATGGCGAAGCAAAAAAGCAACGCAGCGCCGGCGACGTGCGCCGCTCGGTTGCGCTTCTGGTGCTCAGATGGGATGGGAATTAGGTCAATGGTTGGTAATTCTAATGCCAGGCCCTTATAACCCCTTGTAAGCATACTTGCTAGCCATTTACGCTAATTCCCAGCAACTCTGAATCCCTCTTGTTTGAATGGCTTTGCTGTGTTGTTCTGACACTTTCTGCGATGTATGTCCCTTGGGCATCGTGAACACATTTTGTCACTCTCCATCAAGTATTTGTGCTTGCTGCCACTGCTAGCATGGCTGTATGCGAATGGGTGTCAACATAATGCTAGGCAGGCTGCGAGGGCACTACTCTTGAGCTCTTAGACCCTGACACGCCCCAAGGTCTATAGAAATTGGAATGGCTTTGGAACAAATTGGCCTCAAGCATGATGTGCGGCAGCAATCTATGAGCCAGAAGCGCAATGAGAACAAGCTTCGAAGGAGCGCGTCTTCCTACCATGGGGAGTACTTGTGCTTGCCACTGGTTAGTAGGGATATCACGGTTAGAATATCATCCAGGATTGTTTTTGGGGACTATATAGGGACTGCTATTGGCAATTGGGATCCATTCCTCCGCTCCCTACGAATCACCCGCTTGAAACTTGCTGTATGGGGGCCTGAAGGCGGTCAAGTGAACCCAATAATTACGGTTCGAAAAGGTTGGAGCCCATAGGGATGTGTAAAGGCCACATGGACAGAGCTTAGACACAAGTTGTGCAGAAGCCTCAGCATAACTCACTTGTAGCCCAGTTCTGAGAGACCAAAGTCTAAAGTCCACCCATCCTTGGGTTACCACAACCTTTACAAAAACAAGCGATAAATACCAAGAAAAACCTAAACCCTAAACCCTAAATACTAAATCCTAAACCCTAAACCCTAATACCAAACCCTAAATCCAAAATCCTCAAGTTGAACCCTTCCCAAAGGCTAGAAGATGACCCAATCTAGAAAATGTGGGGTTGCCCTGGAATTAGGGGTACCCTTTTTAGGGGTCCCTAGAATAAGGACTATAGTATTTTGGGGTCTATATTGGGGTCCCCTTATTTGGGGAAACTTCCATATCTGTAGACTTTAGGGCCTGATGTGTATGTAGGCTTACGGATTCCGTACCCCATAACCTGCCCCTTGTCTAGGGCTCCTAAGTCTTAATTTACGGTTTAGGGTTTAGGGTTTAAAGGTTTAACCCTAAACCTTAACCCTAAAACCTAGACCATAAACCCTAAACCCTAAGCCGCAGGGTTTGGACAAAGACACGTCAAGCCTCCAGCTTGTCAGACACCTCGTCCATCTTCTGTTCGCGATTCTGCGTCGCTAAAGAGGCCTCTCCAAGTTGGTGGTTTGGGCCCAAAGCCCTAAACCCCAAACCCCGAACCCTAAACCCAAACCCTAAACCAAAAAATCCCTAGACCCCAAACCCTAAACCCTAATTATGATTAGGGAGTGGGGCAGGTTGATTACTAGAGGCAGGTGGTTGCTGTACTCAACATGGAAGCTTCAACCTCGTAACTTGGATTGGTTTTTTCTGGGTTGCCTAACTTCCCCCCCGACGCCTCTATACTTTCCCCCCGCCCTCCGAGGCTCCCCCTTGACTAGGCTCATTAAGTGTTGATTACGTTGATTTGGTTTGGGGAATCCACTCACCTTAGGGTTTAGGGTTTAGGGGTTAATGGTTTTAGGGTTTGGGGTTTAGGGTTTATAGGGTTTAAACAAAGCCTGCAAGCCAAAAACTGGCAAGATATCTTCTCATCAGCCTTGAGCATGGACTCCGGATAAAACAAGACTTGGAGCGAAACTAACCCTAAGGGTCCTAGTACCTAACAATCATATACTTGCCAAAAAAAGTGTACTATGATTGCTATGACCCTAAATCCAAGTACCTCATTATTGGGTACTTGGACCCTGTTGGAAATGCGTGAAGCTTTGACACTGAAAATCGGCCCTCTGAGGTGGAAAGTGGAACCATAAACCCTAAACCCTAGCACCCCCGTTTCTCAACACACCCTTCGCAGCCGTACACCCATTCCAATGCAACGAAAGATCCTTGCAATTACGCACCCCTCGTGATCCTGCAATCTTAATATAAGAGTGGAAGGATCACTGACACCTCAGTACCCGGAAAAACCAGAGCATGAAAACAAGGCGCCCACCCCGAAGAGGGAGCACATGCAAAAGAACAAAAACAAAAACTCCTACTCCTACGACCGAGGCCCACCTACTGCTTAATGCCAGACGCTTGATCCCAAAACTAAACCCTAACCTGGGCCCCAAAAGTATGTACAATAATGGCCTTTATGGCTATTATTATGGGTTTAGGGCTATTATTTTAGATACTTTGGGGGTTTAGGAAACCCTACACCCAACTTCATCTCAAAACCCTAAACCCTAAACCCTAAATAGTCACTAAGCCCTGGCAACCCGAAGTCTCCGTCCTCTTGCCACTCGTGTAGGAATTTGTCCACTTCGTCCTGCAGTTTTGGGAGTTGAGGATTTAGGGTTTAGGGGTTTAAGGTTTAGGGTTTAAAGCCCTCAACCCTGAGGCTTAGGGTGCGTGGTGTTGGGGCTTAGGAATTCAGGATTGAGGCTTTGAAGAGTTTGGAGAGCCTCGGCTTGCACGTTAGAGCGCGGTTTAGGGTTTGGAGATTAGGTGTCTCCAGTTTTCGCGGTTGCGGAGGATCAAGTAATTCTATTCCCTCATTAAGAGATATTGGGCCTAAACCCTAAGTCCTAAAAGCTGAAACCTTAACCCCGAACCCTAAACTCTAAACTCTAACCCTATACGTGTAGTAAGATGAAGGACAACCCTGCCCAACCTTCGAATCCCCTGAATAACATCATGAATATGCCTTATCAACTCATTCCGTAAGGGTCCATGTACACGATAATTAGGCTCTGTTGAAGGGATGTCTGGGGATGGGGTCTGGGGTTTTGGGTCTGGGGCCCTAAGGGTTCGAGCACCCAACAATCAGGTATATAGCTGGGATTCGGGTAATAGTACTTGTAGTGCAGGTTTTGGGCGAGTATATTGTGGTTATTGGCTTCTTGGACTCTTGGGGATTTGGAACATTTCAAAAAATGTAGCCGCACAAACAACCCTTCGAGAGAATCCAGGAAACATAATTTGAATCATGTCTTGGGACGGCTTGTAATATCTGTGTATGACCAAATCCTCAGTTTATTCTAAAGCCCCAAACCATAAACACCCCAAGCCCAGACCCTAAACCTACCCTAGACAAGGTCCTTAGTTATCCTAAACCCCAACCCTAACCCCCTAGACGTTAAACCCTGAACCCTATCAAAAGGGTATGAGCAATTCTCAGCTGTTGCGTGGAGCCCCGGAGTCCTGTGTCAGTTCCCTGCTGGCCAGGCAAAGCCTGGGGAGTCGCAAAGCCGATGCTACAGGGTTTAGGGGTTGGGGTTTCTATGGGTTTAGGGTTTAGGGTTTTTATGGGCTTAGGGCTTCTATGGGTTTAGGTTTAGGGCTTCTATGGGCTTAGGGTTTATATGGGTTTAGAGTTTAGGGCTTCTATGGTAAACTTGGAACCCTAGTAAACATTAAATTGCTTGCTCTTCCTTAGGGATAAATTACTTCCAAGTGGTCTTAAGGTTTAGGGTTAGCTTGAGGCGACGGGCTTGGGGGTTTTAGAGTTTTGGGCCTGGGGGGTTTAGGGGCATGGCGCTTGGGGTTTAGGGGTATATAGTCACCCTTAAGTAAATGGAATATGGGGTATATGGGGACATTATTATAATATACCCAAAGCTATAGGGGGACTAGAGCGCTGAGGGGCTGGGGGGGGGTGCTACAGGACCCAAACAGGCTAACTTCCAAAGACTCCCTAAACCCTAAAGAGTGTATGACCCAAATCCTACGAGTTATTCACTCCACGGGTTACTGCGACCTGCATGACCTAAACTTGGACCTAACCATGCTACGGTATCAACGTTCTAGGGTCTAGGGTTTAGGGTCTGGGGCTTAAGTAGAAAAAGCAATCTAGGATTTTGTTCGCCAAGCGTAAATGCAAGTTACAGCTCTCCTACTTGAAGGATACTCGGGCTCTCAAGTGTGGACTTGTCGAAGGGTTGCGCTACAGGAACACAAATCATACTACGCTGCATCCACATGGTTTCCTCTGTAGCCATAGCTTTGAACCCTAAACCCTGAACCCTATGACGATACAGCAGTTGTTGTTCTCAAGGCCTTACTTCAGTAGCATCTGAGCTATAATCTAAACTCCTTAAAGGGGGTGATGTAGGGGGTTATATATGGGAATTGGGGGTTATGAAGGGGGGATACTGCGAGTTTACACTATAGCTCGTTGAAAGTCGAATACTCCTCCTTAACAGCTCAACCCATATCAGATAGTGAGGCCGCACGTTGCGGTTTAGGGTTTTCGGCAGTGTAGGAGCCCCCTAAACCCCAAACCCCATGATCCCAAGTATGTCATAGAAAGTGACCTGGACGCCTTGGGATCCAATCTGCATGCTCCCCTCCCGCTAATATTAACCCCCCCCCTCCTAACATGAAATAGTCACAAGATATTATAATAATATACCATATTAGGGGGGTAGGGGGGTAATATTAGGGGGAAGGGGAATACACAATTTCTAGCTAAGCCCTCTTCCAACTAGCACATGTTGAAGACCCAAGTAACCACCATGAGAGTCCCCCCACCACATTTATGGGTTCTGAGAGGCGTTAGGTAAACTGTCCACCATACATCACGGAGCCGCACATAGGTTCGCAGCTTCCGCATCAGCGCTGCGAATCTTGCTTTTCTGACATGTTTGCTTCTGCCTGGGAATTGGCTGTCCTTTAGACATGATGTAATAGTATTTCTCCTCCCACAAAACAACATGAAACCTAAAAAGGGATCCTACAAGGGATCCTACAAAGGCTAGTGTCCATGCGAAAGAGGCGTTTAATGCTGTTGGTTGCTGGTCTGGGCATGGGCAACCACACAGAGCTGAAACCCTAAACCCTAGATCCCTAAACCCTACAAGCTTCACACTGACACTCCACCATATTCGGCAGGCAATACACTACAAGACCTGGAACCACACGGTCAAACACTAAATATCCGGAGAACTTTGAGACAAAAGACCTCAACTCCAAGCCCTAGCCCACTAAGCTCCACCTTTGCTCATTTATAAACAGGTGACCAAACCTATCAATAACCCCAGGGTCTCTAAACCCTAAACCCTAAACCCTGTACATCCCTAAAAATCCCTTTGAAGGGACCTAGAACCGCCAGGGTCACACAAAGTAAGCTCCAAAATCAGATGCTGTGACATCTGCTACGGTAGGACTCCATGGTGCATAGTTAAGAGTGAAGGAAGGGATTTAGGGTCTATAGGGTTTAAGGGATTAGGGGTCTATCCAGGATCTCCCACAACAGCAAAAGAAAATCCTTTTGAGTTTAAATCCTAGGCCCCAAAGAAAGAAAAACAAGGCCAGCTCTAAAAAATCTGCTAATTCCAAGCCCCCAAACCGTAACCCCAAAACCTAAACCAACCCAGCTATAGACAACGACAAGGGCAGGCACGTTCGAAGCCCATCTTCGGCAAACTCGCGCAGAGTGTCCTTCAGATTGAGGGAGAGGGAGGTGGGGTTTAGGGTGTAGGCTGTAGAGTTTACTTAGCCCACATTACCCTAGGAAGAAAAAAGAAGCCTGTTTACGCAAAAATGAGGAATCGGAATCCCATACCCCAAACAGAATAAAGCGCACCATTGCATGTGAGCGATCAAGTACAAAGGATCCCTAACATCGATCCAGTTCAGGGGTTGAAGAACTAAGGTCTCAGGGATTTTAATCCTCCTTCGGAATGAGGAGTATATGCGACTACTTTATAGGTGGCATAAAGGTTACAGCTTTGGCCCTCAGCAAGGAAGGAGGGCACAAGGCTGCTCCTCACAAGACGTTTGGGTTCGGGGCGCAATGCCGCAAATTTGGAGCTTCACAGAGCCTAAGGGTCCAAGGACCCAAATAATAGGGGTTTAGGGCCCAAATACCATTGATATCATAGTATTGGGGCCCTAAACCCCCATTATTTGGGTCCTTGGACCCTTAGAGAGAGTTTGCAGAAACATCATAAAATCATCCGACCTCAAAGAAGACTCCCCCCGAAAAGAAACTGAACGCCACATGAGATTGCTCTCAGCCAGGCGGAGCTTTCTTGGGTGAATTGCGACGGGAAAGCCGGTCAATCCTTCCACTGAATATTAGCCGCCAGCCTCAATCTAATCCGATGTTCACCACACGAGAATAGATACTCGAGTGTATATGGATTGTCCTCCAAATAATGGGCCCCTTCTGCTTGTAGATCATATTACAGCAGCTAATATTTAGGGGTACCAAAATGGGACTCTCATTTTGGGAACTATCCATATGTAATATCAATAAGCTTGCAGTGTGTATCAGGGGAAGCGATTGAATCATTCTGCAGTTCCGCTTAATACCAAGTGGAGACTGATCGCTTTCAATGTCCTAGCCGGTGACTTCAACTCTCAATACTTAACCCTACACCCTAGACCCTGCACCCTGAAAAACATTTACTCTGACCACTTGGGAAATTGGCACAGTGATGCATCTACCTTGCTTCATCAATGGGAACCCCTATCTAGGGCTTGGAGCTAGAAAGACTTACTGTGTTCTTCAGACCCTACACGTATTCTCGAGAGGTAGTTGACAAAGGTGAACTTTCAGTTTGAAAGGCTGCTGCTTTGAGGGACCAAGGAGTCACATGTACAACCATCACAAACACCATGGCAACCCCACAAACACGCCATATTCCGTTTAGGGTTTAGGGTTCAATGCCAAGCCCTTGCGGATTCGCAACCCTCACTAGCCAAACCCCAATCCCTAGATCCTGATCCTAAACTCAGGTCCCTAAGCCCTTTATGAGCTACAGTCAGGATTTCCCATACAATCCATGGACATGGGTCCTTTTTATGGAACAAACTACAGACTATACTAGACTAGTCAACGGACCCCTATGTCCACCATTCATGGCCCCTTCGTAACCCTAAGTACCTCATATGATGAGCCATAGTCATAGTCTTAACTCCTCGTATATCCCTTAATACCCCTTATAGTTCTCCCGCATATAATCCCCTATATATACCCCCTTTAGGGAGTTTAGACTATAGCTCACATGGGGTTTCCCAAAATTGGGAATACCTTTTTGGGGATCCCTATAATAAGGACTATAGTATATTGGGGTCTATATTGGGGTACCCTAATTTGGTTGTCAAAATTATGGTCCCTTTTTGGGTACCCCAAATATTAGGTGCCGTATTTTAAGAGGGATCCAAAAAAGGACCATAATCTTGACAACCACCCATATAAGCCCTAAGCGTTCACAGTTCTGTGCCGAGGCTCCTCCGACCCCTTCGTCTCGGCTGAGTACCGCTGATCGGGGGCCAATCGGTCGAGGATGATCTCAGTAGCTTAAGGTTTAGGGTTTAGGGTTTCTAAGCAAGGCCCTTTTGCTGACAGCTTACCATCTATCCCAAAGGATCCATGTAGCTATGTGGTATATACTTGGGCTTTAAAACAAGTATATGGGAACCTCTTTGGGCCCTATATATAGACCATACAAATACATTGACCCTGTGAGTATTTGGGGAACATCATCCCTTTTTGTCGGGGGGAGGGAGAGTCTGGGCTCAGGACTAGTTAAGGACTGGCTGAAGCTTTTATGCGGAACTGCACCTGGATGCTGAAACCTCAAACTTAAACAAACTTAGCAGCTAGAATCTGAACCCAGTACCCTAGATTAATCTTTCAGGAGGATGATTCATGAGGTAAGCATAGTACGAAACACTGTGTGGCAATTTAGGGGATATGTCCAACGAAATCCCCTCAAGAACCCCATGAGCAAAAACCGTTGTGACCCTTTGACATTACTAGTGACCCCAAGTCCCGACAAAGTAGATCCTTGCACAGAAGCTTCCTGGGTTGCTGTTAAGGAACTTAAATTAAATTACCATAATGGGTATATATAGTAAATAATAGGGTTTCCCCAATATAGTAACTTAAATTAAGTTCCTCAACAGCAACCCAGCTTCGCGTTCACCCTC
>CAJNIZ010000201.1:317-18059 GCA_905231905.1 Symbiodinium pilosum | reverse complement strand
TCCTCAACAGCAACCCAGCTTCGCGTTCACCCTCGGGCGTACAGAACTGAGATCACGCATCGCGGCTCAATGAGCCAAATGATTAGGGTTTAGGGTTTAGGGTTTAGGGTTTAGGGTCTGAACTCCTAGCATCCCCCGAACAATCCCTACAATAGGTCCCCATCTTTTATCGTTTTAAGGAGTTTAGATCTGTTCCCTTATCCCTATATTATAACCCCTATATACCCCCTATAATCCCTGGTAACCCTAATTCAGTAGTTTCCATTTTCTTTTCCATTATCCATACATGGTAGCAGCGTCTGCCATCCTGACCTCTCCGTGTATTTCGTTATATAAACCCTATATAATCCCTATAATCCCTATGGTTTCCATTTTCTTTTCCATTATCCCCATGTAGCCCCAATATATACCCAAAAATCCCAAGGATGCCACATCAGGCAGAGTGGATGCAATAATCCGAATCGGGCCGGGGTTTAGGGCTTACTAGGGTCTAGGGCTTAGGTAAAATAGGGTTAAGGATGTGGATGGAGGCAATGATGTTGACCTCAGAGATGTAGCTGAACCCTAAACCCTAAACCGTTTCTCGTGTAGCAAAATTGCGGCCGGCCTCTTTGGCAACCTGCCATGAACATCTTTGGGGTGCTGCCGACAGCATGATCTCCGCAGTCACTAGGAAGTTTCCCTAAATTACTGTTCCCAAAATGGGGGAAATGTATATAGGGCCCCGTATTGTAATAGGAACCCAAATATAGAACCCCGTATTGACAGTAATTTAGGACAATTCCCACTAGTCGACTAGTAGTGTATCTTCTGCGATGTTGCCAGATAAAAGTAATACATGGCTTATAGGGGCTACAATGTATAGGTAGGTTTATGAAGACTTGCTAAGATCCACATGGAAGCCCGTATGCGCCTTTCAAAGAGGCAGCAGGCTTTGTAGGCCATGTTCAATGTTCATTTGGAGAGCGTCCATGTTTCCAACTGTCACTGTATGTGTCATGGATCTGTTGCATGTCCCGCTGCTGCTGTTGCTGCTGCTGCTACAGCTCAAGAAGATGATGATGCTGATGAGGATGATGCATGTGCATTCCAGCCTCACGGCAAGCTTCAATAGTATCTCAGCACAGTCCTTCGACAGAGGTTATGCCAGGTATGCGACTGTGCGGATCCTGAAAGACCAAAAACTTAGCAGACAGGGACTACGTGGAGTAGAATTTCTGCATTGACAAACCCAGCTTTGACTACACATGTGCCGCCAAGTCTTGCCCCCATACTGTTGATGGAGCCAATCTTGCACCACCTTAAGTCCCTAAAGTTCTAGAAACTACAGTAGTTTAGCGCCCCTAGGTGGTGCAAGATTTCCTCCATCAACAGTAGCTTAGACTCTTAAACCCGTACCGGCGGAGCTTCCTTCATGCCTCAGACCCCAACCCAGGCATGATACCTACCCATGAATCTGCAAGGCCGCACGGTTTAGGGTTTAGGGTTTAGGATACCCCTCAGCTAAAAAGGCAGCCCATCCCTGAACAATATAGGAGATTCCTCGAAAATGCAGCTGTCTTCTGCTGGAAATATTTATTGTTAGGGATGATAGAGGGATTTTACTGCTATTGGCTCAACTTAGATGACTTTTCAACCCACCGTTTGCTGGCAAAGTTGTTGTGCTTGCTTGGAGGAGAGGCCATCGCAGAGCATCAGACGAGTTCATCAGTGTCTAAGGATTAGGGGACCGCATGATAATCTCTGCGGCCCCAAGTACTATTAACATGCATATTCAGCTCGATCGACCCTCCCAGCACGCCCTAGTTTTTGCTATGTGTATAGAAGGATTACAACGGAGGCTTCTACATCCGTAGAACCCTCCACATTATCTGAGTTTCCGATGGATTTCAGATTTTCTTGTCTATTTGCTGCTCCCAGAAGCCTGACTTGCATAATGATGTCGTAGAGTGCCTCAAGTAAACCTACACCCTAAAAGCTAGATATCCCTGAGCGCAAGCCCGGAAAACCTAAACTCTGAACCAAAATCCCCCTAACCCTAAACCCCCTAAAACCCCTAAACCCTGAACCCCCTAAACCCTAAACCCCCTAAACCCCAAACCCCCTAAACCCTAAACCCTAGACCCCCTAAAACACCGAAACCCACTAAACCTTAAAACCCCTTAACCCCAAACCCTAACAACCCTAAATCCTCAACCCTCAGTACGTGACACAAGTGCCGCAGCGATAAACACCCTATAATCCAATATAACCCCTATATACTCCCTACAGTTTCCATTTCCTTCTCCATTATCCCCACATAAGCCCTATAACCCCAATATAACCCTAATATATCCCAAAACTGCTGCAGAGATGCCGAGTCGGCACCCTTGCAGAAGAGAACCAGGCGCTCTTGACCCCTAGGCTCCTTTTAGGGTTTGGGGTTTAGGGTTTAGGGTTTAGGGTTTGGGGTTAAGGGTTATTAGGATTTGGGGTTTAGGGTTCAGGATTTAGGGTTTGGGGTTTAGGGTTAAGGGTTTAGGGATAAGGGTTATTAGGATTTGGGATTTAGGGTTAAGGGTTAAGGGTTGAGGGTTTAAAGGTTAAGGGTTTAGGGTTTGGGTTCAGGATTTGGGGTTTAGGGCGTAGCGTTTAGGGTTTAGGGGTTAAGGTTTAGGGTGTAGGGTTTGGGCTCCTTCTTTGCACCCGGGGAGTCTAGGGGTCAGGGTTATGTGAAAGGAGTACCCTTAGGTCCTCTGAAAGGGGCTTATAAGGTAGGCCATATGAGAGTTCTAGTCTAAAGCCCAGTAACACCCTTAGTAACCAATGATCTACTCCCCTAGATAATCCCATATACAGACCCCTTTTAAGGCGTTTAAGCCCTAAACCCTAAACCCTACATCCCCTTTCTAGCCCCCTTCAGGGAATTTAGACTGTAACTTATGTCAGCTTAAGGGTTAAGTAAGGCTCTACCTTGTTCGACCCTCAGGTTGCTACTGTTTAGGGCTTAGGGTTTAGGGTCCCTCAGGTTGCTACTGTAACGAGTTTGCGTGGGAAATCCTTAGCGTCACTTAAAGCGGCTTATACTTGCCTTTTGGTTAGCTGGGAATGAAGGAAAGGAACCTTATAGTAGGCTGAATACCCCATAAGAGTAGTTTCCATTTTCTTTTCCATTCCTTCATTCCCGGCTAACCAAAAGAAAGTATAGAGGTCTATGGTGTATAGGGCTTCGGGGCTTAGGGTTGAGGACCTACTTTGGGCGATCCAGGGGGTCCATAACGGGGTTAGAAAACCGACCCTAAACCCAAAGCTCTGAAACCTAGATTGCAGGGCTTAACTTGATCATGCCAGGCCGCTCCTTTTTCTCACCTTTGGTTAGCTGAGAACGAAGGAACGGACAAGAAATTGGACACTGCTATGGGGGGTTCTATACAGATGGGGACTACGATAAGGATCCGTTGCTTCATTCCTAGCCAACCCATGGTCCGTATGTCTTCTGGTTCTATCCTTGGATGTTCTGAATCAACACCTAAACCCTAAACCCTGTAGTCTTCATCGTGCTTAGGTAAGGCAAAGCGTTAAAATGAATGTACAACCATGACCCAGATCTGGGAACACCAAGCAATGTTTAGGGCCAAGGTTTAAGATTTAGGGTTAACTTTTCATGGTTGAGACCAAGGTTTAAGGTGTAGGGCTAGCTTTGCATGATTGGGACACTATGGGAATGTTTAAGGTTAACTCTTCATGTTTGGGACACGATGAAAATGTTTAGGGTTAATTTTCATGTTTGGGACACTATGAAAAAGTTTAAGAATAACTTTTCATGTTTGGGACACTATGACAATGTTTAAGGTTAACTTTTCATGTTTGGGACACTATGACAAATCTATAGGGTTAACTTTTCATGTTTGGGACACCATGAATATGTTGAGGATTAACTTGTCGTGTTTGGGACACTATGACAAAAAAAACTCTTGGTGGCCCCCAAACCCCTGAACCCTAACTACATTATTGAGGCCTGGAGACAGGAGGATATACCTGAGCAACCATTTTTTGGCGGTTGAGCCACGTGAGGTGGTTTTCTTCTTAGGGTTTAGGGTTTAGGGTCTTTGGGTTTAGGGCTTAGGGAAGGATGATATGAGAAGCTCTTTCTCTCTACTGGGGACCGTAGTATCCCCAAACAAAATGCTACACACATGTGACTTGTTTCTACCTACAATTTACGGGGGCATGTACCCGTACTTTGTAGGCTGAGGCCACGAAGTGTAACCAGGTAAATGGAATTAAAGAATCATGATGAATGGGTGTATACTTGGGGCCTCCACTCATGATTTATAGTGAGGATGGTCATGTAACCCCCCAGAAGTCATACATTGGAGGCTCCAGGTAGGGCGTAAGATTTGGCGTAGGCAGGGATTGTCTCCCCACAGGTAATCATAAGTGGTTCGAACGGGCATTCCGGGGGTTGCTTTTCAGGCTAGACTAGTCCCTCATAGCTGGTAAGTCCAAGACTTTATGGGAGAAGCCCCTAAACGCCTAAACCATAAACCAGAACAAGTTTGGAGCAAAGCCCAGGAAATTCAACAAACAAATCACACCTAGAGTAAGAAACGCTCACCCTACAAATTATGTCTGTATCTCCCAGCCAAGAAACCAAATACAACTCCCTAAACCCTAAACCCTAAACTCCTTCAGGTGGACCACACAGTTTGAGAAAACAAAGCACTCAGCTCGGGATTGCCCTCAGGGCGAAAGCGCGGTGCAGGGGTGTAGAGTTCAGTAACACAAGCATAGCGATACTACCAAACAAGAAGGATCCCTCAACTCTGAATCAAGCCCTTAACCTTCTGATCTCTCATATGATCCCAGTTTCCACTACATTTGCCATGTGCTGAGCCACCTGACTCCAAAAGGATCACGGCAGTTACCCAGCATGACCTACTGCTGTTGAAGAAAGTGGGGAATTGGATCCCCCAAAATAGGATCCGCTTTGTTGCTCCTCATTTAGCCTGCTCCCCTTCACCCTCACTTACCAGTGAAGTGGAGGAAATCCTTGTAACCCTAAACCCTAAGCCCGTCCTTGTAGCGAGCAACCACGGAGGAACGCTTCCTGGTGGAATTGAACTTGATGGTCGCCAGGATCTCGACCTCTCTTTGCGGTTGAGAAGGCTGGGCTAAAAGGTCTTAAGAAACGAGGTTGCTGTTTAAGAGCTTCCTTAAAATGTTATAATAAGGCAACCCCAATGCTTACCATATGTACCCCCTAACCATGAACCCTAAACCCTATATACCCATATGATGGTCATTTAATTGAAGTTCCTTAACAGCAACCCAGATGAGCCATAGTCTCAACTCCTAGTATCCCCCCTAATAACACCTATAGTAGTCCCCTAAGTAGTCCCTATGAAGCCCGCTCTTTGAGGAGTTTACATTATGGATGGGATAACTCAGACTGACGACAAAGGATGTCAAGCGGGTCTATGTCCTGTAACTGTCCATGCAGCCTACAAACCAAACCCTAAAACATAAAACCTGAAACCAGAAGTCTCAAGCCTTCGCAGAGTGCCCCATGTACCTAAAAAAAGACGTTTCCCTAAGGGTCCAAGTACCCAATAATCACATACTTGCCCAAAACCTGTACTACAATCACTATTACCCCAAAGCCAAGTACCTAATTATTGAGTACATGGACCCTTTGGGTTTTGTAGCTCCAAGTTGGCTATATGTACCGCTCTTCGGGTCTAAGGCTACTCGCTAATCGCTATCAGACCCTTTAGAACCCCTGTATCAATGGCATTCTCTAGTTCTTTTCCAATTGACGCTCGACCGTTGTAGGTCCTAAGCCTGGAACCCCAAGAATAAAATCAAACACTCAGGCGCCTTCTTAATTCTAAGGTTGAAACCATAGGCCCCTAGTATGTGCCCGTAATCCTGGGATCCTTATATACCTACTATGTACCCCATATGTACCCTTAAGGGTCCCTAGGATCCTCCTAAAGGGGCTAAGGGCCCATATTAAGGGCCCATACTTACCTGGACCCCAAAAGTATGTAAAATAATTGCCTTTATGGCTATTATTAGGGATTAAGGGCTATTATCTTACATACCTTTGGGGTTTAGGTATGACTTTAGATTTATGGCTATCAAGGTAGGGTTTAGGGTTACTACGGGCTGAAAATTCTTCAAGTTGTGGGGTAAGAGCCGCCTTCTTTGAATACCTTGTTCAAGGGTCCCGGGTCACTTTGCCCATACCCTTCCACTTTTTCAGGATACCTAACTTGATGCCGAGTATCTTCTAGAAACAAAATTAGGTGCCCTAGAAAACGTGTCGGGCATCCGGGTCTAGGTAACCCTGAAACCTGAACATAGACGATACCTGGCGTTGGCCCCAAAGTCTACAAATAGTGTCATATAGTATCTACATGGGGCTATTTGGTGCAGATCCTAAACCACTTAACTCTAAAGCCTGAACCCTTCTACTTTAGGTAGGTAGACTGAAACAAATGCAACCCTAAGGGTCCAAGGACTCAAATAATAGGGTTTTAGGGCCCAAATACTATAATATTAATGGCACTTGGACCCTAAGACCCTGTTATTTGGGTCCTTGGACCCTCAGGGCAAGCCGCCTTCATGACCGTCCCGTCGTCAAGCTTCACCTGGACGCCTCACACGCGCAAGGTTGCAGGCTCTTTCGGTTAAGGGGGTCTAGGGCTTAGGGTTTAGGTTTTAGGGTCATTGGGGATAACTGGGGTTATCATAAAGTTGGTACGCGTCAAATGTATGCCCAGTTACCCTGCTCCTCCAAGTACGGGGTTATGTGTTACGGGGGCTTAGGTAGGGTGATGGGAAAAAACATGTCACAGGGCTTACGCCCTAAACCCTAAACCCCAGGGGTCCAAAGGCATTCCTCCATGGAAAGGTTGTCGGGCGTGGCTTACCCTAAGCGTTCAAGTATTAGATCAATCCCCCAAGTATAAGGTTTTCAAACCCCTAAACAGTAATAGCCCTCAATCTGAAGTTAGTAGGCCCTGAACATACCTACAATAATTCTTTGTGATACCCATTCCTGGGTATATAGGGGGTTGACCCAATCCAAGTATCAGTATAAGAAGTACTTTTGGCGCATAGGTTCCTGTGTAGGTGTCCTGAGCCCAAGTTTAAAGCCCTGAACCCTAAACCCTAAATCCTAACCCTTAGCCATAAACCCTAAATCCTAACCCGGAATCCTAAATCCCAAATCCCTAAGTCTTAAACCCTAAACTAAACCCCTTAACCCTAAGTCCCTAAACCCCAAGTCCGAAACCCTACATCCTCTCTCTTCACCAATAACCAGGGCTAAAAAAAGTTCGAACTTTAACATAAAGACAACAAAAGGAAGGCCTAAAAGTTAACAGTTCTTCCATTGGCCCAGTAAGTCCTAAGTAGTTGTGTACTTGGACACGAAGGGGTTGAATCGTTCAGGCCCGCACTCTGCGCCCTTAGCGCCTAACCATGGTCTGGGGTATGAGGGTTTAGGGTTTGGGAGGGTTTAGGGTTGAGGGTTTAGGATTTAGGGTTGAGGGTGTAGGGTTTGAGGTTTAGGCTTTAAGGTTTAGTCGTTGGAGGCCTTGGTTAACTTGTTGTGTGTCCCTAGCCAGCCCTCATTTTTGGGCGGGGTACGGGGGGGGGGGTCTTGCAGCGACCCTTGTAGGGTGCATGTGGGGCTCGTAATTACTGTCTGGGGGCTTAAATGCATAGAAAACGGGGTTCCCGTACCAAAAACAATAGGAATGAAGTCGAGGGGGAGTCCACATGCAGTATAGCCTTTCCAACGGCAGTTAAGGTAGGATGCATGTCTGTGATTCTCGGGCGCCTGAGGAATCTCGGCCAAGGAAAGTCATACCTTGGCAGGCCAAGCCATACGGTGTTTTAGGATTAAATGTTTAAGGTTTTGAGCCTAAGTGTGATTACACGGAGGGTCATGGTGACTTAGTGACTGGGTTAATACTTGGGCTCATAGAGGTTATTACATGGCTATAAGTATACTTAGAAGTCCCCTCACTACCTCCTAGTACCTGGGTGGGCCTATGACCTAAGGCTTGGTTCTGTAATCCCTCACTAATGCTTGAACTTCTAGCTCCCTTAGTATGCCAGAGAGGGGGTTTAGGGTTTAGGATTTAGGGAACCCCCGAAATTTCAAAAGCAAGAAAGTGCGGCCAGGGTGTCCTGTGCAGTTCCATCTTGGGGGTTGATCTGAGCTGTGGTATCCCCCTTACAAACCCCTATAATACTCCCCTAGATAAACCCCTTTAGAGGAGGTTAGACTATAGCCCATCCGGCTTTTGTTACGGGACTATAGTACACTCCTAAAAAAGGAGCTGCATGTGCATAGTAGCCTGTCAGGATAAGGAAGAAGGACTGTGCAAGGAGTTAGGGCTCTGGGATAATAACTTGCAGTAGAGGCAAAAATGGAACACGGAGATAGGAATTACGGGATTACTAAATCAGATTGAGGTTAGAACCAGGCTTAAGGGGACCTTTTTGCATAGCCCTAATCCCTACTGGGATCTATAGGGCTTAGGCTTAGGTGCTAAGGCTTAGAGAATTTTAGCTTCAAGGACTACAGATAAGGAAATTTCCGAACGCGGAAGTGTGTAAGTAACTTGGCCCATGATTATCTACTTATGGTGACTTGGCCACTCAGGGCAATGTGATGCAGCATTGTTTGTATCAAGTGCAGCAAGTTCCTTCTTGCAACTGTCCTTGTATATTCCTTATTCCGTTGGAAACTATGAAAATTGGCTAGTATAAACAATGACACCCGGCGCTGCAAGTTCAAAAGCTTGAAGCGTCATGTCTCCCGGCAGTTTACACCACGACCCGTCCTTCTAAACCAGCTAAGGCCAGAAGTCCTACAATCTTTTGCTTCAGCCTGAAGGTTTGGGGCATAGGATTTTGGACTTAGGGGTTAGTGTCGGTCAGGGATTACGGTCTACTGCTTGGGACTTACTGAAGGTCTAGAGTCGCACTCCCTAAGGGTCCTAGGACCCAAATAATGGAGCTGTGGGGCCCAAATACCATTAATATGGTCTTTGGGCCCTCTAAAACTCTATTATTTGGGTCCTTGGACCCTTAGGGATTGATCTTTTTTTGCGGCAGAGCGGCCAAAGTGCTTCGCACCGTAGCAAAGTGCTGCCTACCAGAGCCATCCGGGGGCACTACCCAATCCCCCCTGCCCTAACCCAATTTCTGGGTACGTAGGTTTGGGTTTTGGGCTTCGGGGTTCGGGTTTAGGGCTTTAGGGTTTTGGGCTTTGGGGTTTGGGGTTTATTGTGTCTAAACACAGCAAAAGAGCAAACTAGGTACCCTAGAAAAGGGGTAGGGTAAAGGGGCCTAGGTGGAGATTGGATCCATCAACACACCCCGCACCCCAAGGCCTACATCCAAAATCATAAGCGCTAAGCCCAGGTAGGGCTCTGTCTTCCTGAAGGTACATCACGGGCTGAATCACGGAATAATTTAAGTAAAGGGGGTTGGCAGGCGTTCTTGAGAGGGAGGAACAAAGGCTTTCTTTGGGACAGAAGTGTCTACTGGGATTCGGAGCCCCTGAACCCTGAACCTCTGCCCGATGAGCGTTGTACTCCCGAACGCACCCACAGCTGTTAAAACCTGAGTCCTATCTGAACCCTGATCCCCACCCGCATGAAACACAAGACATTTGCAAGCATCTAGTTGACCTTTGTCTGCAGTACCCGAGCCGATTCACCATCTCCAAAGCATGACTGCCCTGAAGCACTTCCTGTCATCCTCCTTACAGCACCTGGCCTTATGCAGGGAAGTCCCTTGTCCTAAGCTCTACCCTAGGGATCCAAGAACATCAATAATACCTACGTTGGGCCCTACAGTCTATAAATATTACCTACATTGGGCTATTTGGATCCCTAGGGCTACACCTTAAACCCTGAACCCTAAAATGTCTTAAACCTCGAGGGCACGGTCTTCCTGATGGTTACGCAGTGGAAGGCAGAAAAATACGACATCTCTACCAGACCTTGTTGGCTACCATAGGTAAGGGTCCAAGGACCCAAATAATAGTGTTCTAGGGCCCATGTACAATAATATTAGTGGTATAGGGGCCCTAAAGCCTTATTATTTTGGGTCCTTGGACCCTAAGGGACAGGTAGGTTACAAAACACCTTTTTGCTAATGTTGTGTTTCATTGGGTTGTATGATACAAGTTGTATGGGTTGTTCCAGGTTAGATATGAAAAACAACTGGAAAATCACATGGAAAGCGGGAGGACCGTGGGATTTAGGATTGAGGGGCCAGGTAGGTGCGTATGTTGTCTGTAATGATAGATATAGAGGAGGACGTGGGTTATAAGCTGGTTATAACTTGAGTACTTTGCTGCCTAGGGTATAGGATCCGCCTGAATTTCATGCGCATCCCTTCTGTATAACCCCTTGGAGGTTGGGGGGGATTATCAGGGGGCCGGGACTTGTAGAGAGTGGACGCTTGTGAAGAGGCCCAAAAGCCAAAGCCGTTGAATTCAACTCTACCCTGGAGGTTCAGCGTTTTGGCTCGAGGGTTTCGGGTCCTTCTTGCGTTTGCGAGTCCTTGTTGGGTTTGGGATTGTGTGTAAGTCCTACTTGGAGGGTCAGGGAGACGGAGCAAGTATACTTAGAACCCCGCAAAGCCGAGAAATGACCTCAGCTACATCTCCATTATTAACCGGCTTACGAATTCCCCCTGCCCCTCCTATGTTCTGTTTTGGGGTTAATTGCTGTTTTGGGCAAGGCACGGCAATGTGCCACCAAAAGCAGTGCTACATAGGAGGTTCTGGGTGGACCTTCAACCACACTTGCCCGGCATCCCGAAACTGAACAGTTTTAGAGTTTAGGATTTAGGGTTTGGGGTAGGTTTGACAACCTCTCTACCCTTAGGGCCTCATCCGGGCTGCTCGCGCTGAACCCACTCATAACCTGAAACGAAGCAGTCTGGCATTTATGCAGAGGAGCTACAGTGAGCTACAGGTCTCAGCCTAGGGCCCTGCGCAACATGCAAGCATTCCTTACCAGAGGGATGTAGTGTGTAGGCTAACTAGCGAGTGATTAAGAATCAAATGCGACAGAACATGGAAAATGAAATGGACACGGAGTGCCCGAACAGATTACACGAGGAATGTATGCGGGCCCGGTTCAGAGAGGGTTAATTGAGGCGCATAGTACGTACCTTTCACTTATATCATGAACTGTGAGAGAACAATGTTGCAATGGTAATTACTCAGACTTCTACAGTAATTTTGGAATCCATGATGATGCAAGCCTTCATCCATCCATCATTGAACTGCCAGCTCTCTTCTCAAAACCTTCGCGGGGGTGGCGGCATCATGCAACGGTGGGGAGATGAGGACAACATGACTATGATACGGTCCTGATTACAGGGATTGGGGGAAACCAGCCAGTAGCCCTAGACCCTAAACTCTAAATACTGAACCGTAAGCCAACCTTGTTGTGTGCGTACGCGCGTGTGTTTTTGGTTCTGGCACCTTCACTGGAGGCGAGATCCCACAGACCCTGCTGGAGGAAGCCAGTTAAACCTCAATGCCCATACACTCCATAAGCCCTTCGCCCTAATTACTTAGTAAAGGTTAGGTTTTAGGGTAGGTAGCGCTGTCAGGTTTGAGTTTAGAGTTCTAGTTATGCCCTAAACTCTGTATCCCATGTCTTAAGTCTCATACCTCAACCTCTAGACCCGACTGCCCACCCCAAATTCTAATACCCACACGCCTCATCCCGAACCGTACTCCCTTAACTGCCTGGCGGTTTACGGTTTAGGGTCTAGGCTTAGGGTTGAAGGAGGGTGTAGGGCTGACAGTACCCTCCCCCTAAAATTACCCCCAACCAATCTTTGGCACATAGTCCGCCTACTACGTGCTGGCACGCGTTCGGGAATATGTTTTTACCCATGGGATTTTCAAGTAGTGCAAAATGGGTACCATACATAGACTTGAGAGCCCAAATCTAAGCCCAAAGCCCTTGTACATGGGTGTCGAGCTGCATGCCGGATTTTCATTTTTTAAAAAAAAAACCGGTGGTGCTTCCAACCTTACACCTGAAGCTGTAAAAACTAAAGGTTTAGGGTTCAGGGGTAAATGTCTCAAAACGTAAAACCTGAGTGCCAACCCAAAAAACACAAACAGCTAACCCTAGGGATCCAAGTACACGAATAATACCTACATTGGGCCCTAAAGTCTATAAATATTACCTACATTGGGCTATTTGGATCCCTAGGGTAAACACCAAACCCCTAAACCCTAAACCCTAACACCTAAACCCGTAACGACCATTTTGGCTGAGGCGGTAGCGCCAGTGTTGTCGTATTCAGGTACCACCTGCAGGCATCAAAACTGGAAAAGGCCGACGTTGAAAGACTTTGAGTGTTTTTCTAGGTAAGGTTCCCTGAGGGTCCAAGGACCCAAATAATAGGGTGTTAGGGCCCGAATGCCATTAATGTATTTGGCCCCAAAACCTTATTATTTGGGTCCTTGGACCCTTAGGGGTTTGTAACCATGGTTCCCGGGCTATATTCCGTGGCTTAGGGATCCACACCCAAGGGTATAAACCATAAGGGGACAAAGGGCAATTTCTTGCTACATCGCGGGACCTACATAACCGAACCTTCACATTTGGGCACTTGGACCCGCAAGGAACTGAGCTTATTACTATGATCACCTTCCGCAAAATGACATAGCTGTAGCGCAACTGAATGTCGAGGTGGTGTGAGCGTTGCCCTCAACGACGTCTTCCTGTACCTGCATGCGTCGTCAAGATCCCCAACACACGCACTTCAGGAAGTCGTCTGTGGTGCCCAGCTGCTCGAAGAAGGTGTGCACTCCTTGAAGGTCCAGGCATTTTTTCAAATTATAAATGCATCTGCAGCCCAATCATAAGCCCCTAAATCCACTGAAATGGTCATAACTTGATTACAAACTGCAACTATACTTCGGCTATGAGTTATAAGCACAGCCAAGTATATCAGCACTATAGCCCTTGTAAAAGGAAGCCTTTAGGAACCTTATTTGGGTTTCAGGTACTACCCGAAACCCTAAACCTTGAACCCTAAACCCTGAACCCCAAACCTGAAAACCTTCAACCCTAAACCCTAAATAGAAGTTTGCATTTGCTTTTCCATTACCCCAATATGACCCCACATAACCCCAATAGACCCTGAGTGAACTCTCATGCTCTGGGCAGGTAGCCCCTCGCGGGGCTGTGGACTTGCCCTAACCTTCACACCGTAGGGTTTGGGAGCGTATAGTTCCCCTTAAATAGATGGAATACGGGGTATAATTATGGGGATCTTATTATAACATATCCAAAGCCATACTCTATCTACTTAAGGGGGACAAGAGGTTTCTGGTTCAGGGTTTAGGGTTAAGGTATCCATTCCTCTGTTGATCATTGGCTCCGTCGTGAGGCCGTGCTCACGTGCTCGGACAAATCCAAGGCGGTCTGAATGTCCCAGGTTACCCAAAAGATCTTAGGTACCTATATAATGGATACTAACCCGAATCATATATTACGAACTCATAATACAGAATCCCTACTTTGTACCATGTAGATCCTCAGGATCTTTTTGGGTTACTTGAACACATGTGCACAGGTCCCCGAGGGTCTGCTTGGCATACCCACTTGTGTGGCATAGACTCTAAACCCAAACAGCCCGATCCCATTAAACAAAAAAACAGCTGAAAAAGATTGCAGCGTTCCCAGGCTCTACATGCAAGGATGGATCCGCTGTCTAGGTATGTGTCAGGTCCTCCCGTATGCTACCATAGGGATTATAGGGTTCATGTGTTTTTTCTTGAGGATCATGTCTAGGGCTTATATACGAAGTAGGGTAAACAGAGGAAATTCTGTCCCACTTGAGATCCTCTGCATGTTGCATTTACGGAAGTATTGGGTATGTAAGGTGTTGCAAGATCTCCTGCATCCACACTAACATACATGAGCTCTGGAAACCTAAGCCCTACACCCTGAACCCTATGAAGCCCTAGCCCTGAGCCCTAAGCGCCGGCCCGAAATTCAAGATCAGTTGCCTCGTGGTTCACAGCGAGGTGGAACAAGAACTCTCGAACCTGTCTAGGGCATTTGGAAACATCACCCCCTAGGGTAGGCTGGAAGGGAGGACTCAAGAAATGAACTGCTAAAGAAATAGATCACATTAGAACCCAAAGGTTCTTGGAATCCTGAACCCTGAACCCTTCAGATTGGGCCTCACAAGCCTATGAGCTTGCGATACCGATGCCATCTTGGTTGCTGGTCTTAATCCAGAGAAACAACATCAGCGGATTTTGGGTTTAGCCCTTTCCGTGACGAAAGAAGATCATGTCATTGGGGGCGGGGGGGATCTACCTTTTCAAGTCAGGAATTGCGAAGCTCAAACCTCACAGCACCCTTGACTGCACCCCTCACCCTCCCGATGAGAGTAAGGGAGATTTTGGTAACCCCAGCTCCCACATTTGGATCTTACAGCTATCTTATGATCATGATAGGTTCTTTTTTGGGAGGTCGTGCCCGGTCGGGGTGACCCAAATCCCTATTCACACGTCAGACGAGACTACAACACAACATGAAGCAATGTGCCAACCAAGCCACAACTGACCTTACCGGTCCACTGCACATGAAGTGTTCAGTACCTTCAGAATGGATGACAAGGTGGGCTGCTGGTCCTATGATGGGGTTTCTCACATGGAAGGTCAAGTCTTGGCAGAACCCTACAATCAGATCAGAAAATGCGCGGGCAGGTCCAGGATACCCTAAATTCTCAGAAAACCCCAGGCACGCGTGGAACCCCTTGTCATGCAGTCTAGCAACCCGCGATTTTAGAGACTGAAACCAAAGGTTTCACTCAAATGGCCACCCAACTCGTCCTGTGGAGGAAGCTCGGTTTGGGTCTAACCCTGCCTGGACCCCAAAGTATGTTAAACAATGGGCTTTATGGCTGTTTTTTTGCGTTTAGGGTTATAGAATTTACATACTTTTACGTAGGGTTTATGTACACCCTGAACCCTCAGCAACGAACTAAGACGGTTCTTCTCTTCGAGGCGTTTTCGTGTAGCTGAGGTTTTGCAATTATCCTGCTTGCGTGCTGTCCCTGAGGGTCCAAGTACCCAATAATCATATACTTGCCCAAAACCTGTACTACAAGTACCATCACCCAAATCCCACGTACCCAAATATCGGGTACTTGGACCCTTAGGGTTGGTCATGAGGTGTCAGGTTGCTGGAGGCTGTAGCACCCGACAGGACCTACACGCAAGTTTGCGGTTGAAGGTTAAGGCTCTAGGGTTTAGGGTTGAGGGTTTAGGCTTCAGGGTAGGGGCCCAGGTCTAACGGTTACTACTACCCTGTACAGTCCAGGACCTTGCTTGTGCCTTTAGACGGGGCGTATATGATCCCGAATCAGCGGGGATTCAGGAGATACGGAGGGTAGATGGAGGGTCTTAATTCAAACGCTAGGCCTAAACCCTAAACCCTAAACCGTAAACCCTAAATCCTAAACCCTAAACCCTAAGAATGGGCGCCATGTCAGTTTCAAGGTTCCATGTTAGGTTTTAGGATCCTCCCTTCGGGGTTAGCGGGCCAAAGCTCAGCTCAAGTGGGTATCTGGAAGCCCCCATGCGGTTAAGTGTTTAGGGTTTAGGCGCCTCAAGAACCCTCTAAGTAGGAACAAGCAGTGCCCATATTTTGGGGAGTTGAGGCCCGCTGGAGGAAACATACCCTAGGCTTTCTTACTCCCAAGTCTGCTTTAAGTAGGGGTTAGGGTTTACCTGACCCCCAAAGTATGTAGAATTATGGCCTTTTAGGCTATTTGTAGGTGTCTAGGGCTATCATTTTACGTACGTTTGGGGTTTAGGTAGGGTATATTCGCGGTTTGCGATCATCTCGGACCTTCTTGCTCAACCCTCCTAAGCTGGCGAATCGCTTAAATAGGGTTTGTAGGGCCATGAGCAATCAGTACAGAGGAGTTAAGGTTCAGGGTTTGAGGGCAGCTGGAAGGTTTAATTTGCATTGAAACCCTAAGCCCTAAACCGTAGCAAAGCCTTTCTTCATGTATCAAGGTGCACGGAAAACCCTAGGCTGAGAACTGAGGTCGCGACGGCTGCGTTCTGCGGATCCGCGTGATCCCTGGCAAGTCCGGACGGCTGAAAGTTTAGGGTTTAGGGTGTTCATGCATGGATACAGGTAGATCCAGAAGTTGCCTTAAGTAAGTGACAAGAAGTCACTCCAGCTATAGGCATATCCACTGATAACCCCAGCTTTTAAATACCTGCGAACCTTCAAGGCAAGGACCTGATGGACCCTGTGGATATGGCACAAATGCAGAACGTAGCGCATAGGAACCAAAGAACAGCATCCAAAAAAGTACATTTCGTGACGTCTAGCTAAGTACGTGACGACTAACCTTTCGGGGATTTTGGGACTAAGGTTTAATGTCTGGAGGGCCAAAACTTGAGGTACGTAGGGGCGACGAGATGTAAGTCCTGAATCAAGGGCCTACTTGGCGGTTCACGGGACGTACTGCTCAGGAAAACTTAAACGTATGGTAGTAGTCAATTTTTGGGGTGATTTATACAGGGCAAACTAGTACAAGAGGATTCTAATCCCAGCTACAACTATGCAAAGGTCCAAGTGCCGGAACATGAGGGTTTTCGGTACCCGAAACCATTCAAAGCCTAAACCCTAAACCCGCCACAAATTGGGGTTCTTGGACATGTTGGGCTAGTTAGTCGTTTCTGCGAACCATCTCCAAGTGCTGACTTCAACAATGGGTTGCTGCTGGGGTTTAGGGTCTAGGGTTTAGGGTTTAGAGAACTTGAACTAAGCTACTGTAATAGGGAGACCCTATAACTCAGGGTTTGGGACCCTAGTCTTTACTATATACCCACCTTAAGGTACAAAAATTTGTGCTTTAAGCCCACACAAGCAGTTACGCAGTTTCATGCCAGCTCAGAGGACGAAAGTAGGTGGACCCCACACCAAGTAATAGGGATTGTAAGGGATAATGTTGAATAGTCTAGGTTCGAATGCAGCCGTAGGACCGCATGCCTCCAGGTTTAGGTCTTGGGGTCCTAAGGGTTAAGGGTTTTAGGGCTTAGGGTTTAGGGTTAGGTCCTGTGCCCAACGATAAGCCAAGCATATGTACCAACGATCTTGTGGAGCCTTGTCAGCAAACATGTTAATTGTAACAGTTTCAAGGGGTCTGCCAGGTCCAGTTGCGTATCGTGCCGAAGGCTTCCCATACAGGTGGTCCGGGGTCGAAGTTTGAAACCCTAGAAACCCTAAACCCCTGAAACCCACCCTAATGTATTTCCCCACAATTCCAAGGACTCAAATGATCGGGCTTTAGGGCCCAAATACTACAATATTAATGGTATTTGGGCCCTAAAACCCTATTGTTTGGGTCCTTGGACCCTTACCCTCAGGGTCCATGTACTCAATAATTAGGTACTTGGTTTTGGGGTAATAGTAATTGTAGTACAGGTTTTGGGCAAGTATATGATTATTGGGTACTTGGACCCTTAGGGTTAGGGTCTGGGCCCTTGGATACGATTCCACGTTTCTTGCGCGCAGCTGCTTGGCTCTCGTCTCTGGCGTACTTGGCCCGGCCATGGGCAAGCAAAGTCTGGGGTTGAGGGTTTAGGGTTTAGGGGTTCAGGGTTTAGGATTTCGGTTTAGGGTATAGGGTTTAGGGTTTAGGGGTTCTGGGTTTAGGATT
>CAJNIZ010000200.1:0-14565 GCA_905231905.1 Symbiodinium pilosum | reverse complement strand
CTAGGCCCTAAATCCAAAATCCTAAGCTCGACACCCTAAACCCTAAACCCTACATTAGCCTTGGAGAACAGGTCCCTAAAAAAAAAAAGTTAGCCAGGTTGTAGACATCGCGACGCTTACCGGAGCCTGCATGGTGGCTCTCGGCCAGGGCATTACAGGCCAACCTGCTTCCTGTTTGGCTTGGGCTTTACGGTTTAGGGTTTAGGGGTTTAGGGTTTAGGGCTTGCTGAATCTCGTTAGTCAGCACAAGCTATCGAGCTCGAAGTCTTGGGAGTAATCGCTAAACCCCTGAACTAGCATCATCAATCTCCACCTCGGGAAGCTATCAGGGGTAGTACGGGGTGTGGCAGGGGGAACCATGAAAACGGTTTTGAGCAACGTAGATCGCTGCAGGGTAGAGGCAGAGTCGGGTGGAGTCATGTGCTTTAGGGGGAAGGGGCCAAGCATAAACAGCCTTCTAACGGGCTGTGTGCAATCTCTTAGTATTCCCGAAGCCCTAAAGCCTCAGCCTTAAACCCCCTAGGCCCTACTGCTTTGTGAATGCTCACCTGAGGGTTAATCATTCCGAATGCTACAGTGCTACAGTGCAAACCTCTACATCAGACCGTGGTATCCCTTGGGTGGACCCCCCCCACCCGGTAATAGTTGCTATGAGGGATAATGATGACTGATTGTATTATAGGCCTCTCAAACTATTATCGTGTGGGGGTATCACCTATGGAATGCCAGTTTCTGCATGTTGGTGGCTATGCGTTATGAGCAGTACAGATGATGCAAGACCCTGTTTCAACTTTCTGATTATTTCGGACGGTTGTTTTTGCAAGAAGGTTCGCCCCCACGGCCCTGAATCGTGTCGCTGAACTGAAATCCTAAAACCCAAGCCCTGAACCCTAAGCCCTTAACCCCAGACCCTAAACCCAAGCCCGAGCCTTTTCTCTGTGCCCCGAGCTGTGAGACCTTGTGTGAACCGCTTAGTCTACCCTTGTCAAGGTCCCACGCGGTTTAGAGTTTAGGGTTTAGGGTCGTCGAATAGCCATCCTTGTCCGTCATGCGTTGTGTCGGAGGTTTAGGGTTCATTGAGCCCTGTCTTGGAATTTGTTGGTCCCTTTTTGGGAGCCCCTACATTAAATTATACTAATCATTGACATGGTCGGACGTTTGTGGCTACCCTTCAGAATTTGGCACCCAGCTTTCTAGGGTGTACAGCGAGGAGCCTCTTCTTTGGAAACGACCCAGATGCCATATGAGCTGTAGTCTAACCTCCTGGAAGGGGGGTTATATAGGCGATTTTACAGGGAGTATTACAAGGGTTCTTCAGGGAGATACTAGGAGTTCAGACTAGAGCTCATATGCAGGCACAAAAAGCAACGCAGCCTCCATCCCAACCCTGGCACTTTCCACTTTGAGATGAACTGAACAAACTGTAACGATCTCAGCCCAACCGCGCCCCACACTGTTGTTTATCGAGAACCTGGTGCCCAAAACGGCTGAAATACAGGCATTGTTTCCGTAGGTTCTGTTTTGTGTGGGCCCGGAATTGAGACGTGACTTCTCGAAACGTTTTGAAGGGCTATGGATGGGACAGGTATGATTATGCGTGACTACTTGTGAACCTCACCAAAGAGGACCGAAATGATTGTACTTATGAACCTCGCCAAAGAGGACCGAAGTGATTGCAATTGCATTTGAGGTAAGTTTGTAAGACTACATGCAGTATACTAATGGCCGCAGAAGAACTGCCACCAAAAACCCTAAACCCTAAACCGTGTCATCATGCACGCTTCTGCCCCCAAACCTTGAAGTAAAACTCTCGCAGGTTTTGTCCAGTTAGGCGGATTTTACATGATTAGGGTGATAAGCCCCGTTAGGAGTACTTACGAAGTCTCATGAACCTCCAAGTATCTCGAAGCAGAGGAGGAGAGGGTCGCCACACAAGAATAGAGAAGCTTATCGGGTGAAGAACGTGGTTCTGCAGTCGTTTTCAGAAAGCAGCAGGCATGTGGAGCAATTCCGATGACTTGGCAGGGCGCCATTGGCCTCAGCAAAGAATTCAGCCACACTGTTCCGAGGTTTAGGTTTCGCTACCCGGCGCTTAGCAGGGTCGTTGTAGGAGTTTCTACATACTCCCCTCAATAGTCCCTACCTAAACCCCCAGGCTAGGTAAAATAAATGATGGCCCGAAACCCCTAAAAACAGTTCCGAATAAGCCAATACATCCTAAACCCTAAACCCAATATTTCAGGGGTTCAGGTAGTCCCTTCAAGAGCCCCTCCATTGCCTTATCCCCTGCTAACCCTGATGGTCGTTTCCATTTTCTCTTCCGTTCCCTACAAAACTCCAGGGAGTTGGGAACCAGAGAAGGGAGGGTTTGGGGTTCTAGGCTTTGTTCCCTGAACCCTCAACCCTGAACTCTAGGTTTAAGGTTTTAGGGTTTAGGTTTTAGGGTTAAGGACCCTAAACTCTGAACCCTAAACCATGAACCTTAAACCCTGAAACCTAAACCCCTAAATCCTGAACACAAAACCCTAGGGAGGACCTCTTTGGCACCACTGTTGCTTGCATCTTTTACCGTTGGCAATGCACAGGATCCACAGTGCATCGGCATTCGTGGCACCGTTGACATGTCGCTTGTGAGCAACACGACATTGCTTGAGTAGTATTTCATTTTGGGATACTATGGTACCCAATCTAGAGTAAGATTATATCCTCCTTTATGGGTATAGTACTTTCTATAAGGAATATAATCTTACTAGGTTCCACCACCAAAAAATGCCACTCACTTGAGACACTGTTGTTGCCAATTATCGGTGATCGAAGATGGGAGAGACAAGCTGATTTAGGGTTTACGGTAACCCTAAACCCTAAACCCCAAATCCTGAACTCTAAACAGGGTTTAGGGTTTAGGGATACAATGAACAGCTGTTTACCTACACCATCAATTTGACAGCCCCCCGCCATACTGGAAAAGAACATGGAAAATGATATGGAAACTGGATTACATTAGGAGTTTGTAGGGATTAGGGTTTCCCAAAACTAGGGATATCATGTGGGGGCGGGGGGGTGCTATTGCGAAGGATTATAGTATTTGGGGGTCTATACTGGGGTTCCCCCGAGGGGGGAAGCCACCTGATAACTACCAAGCTATGATTCCAGCTTGTTTGTTTAGTTGCAGTACAAGGTATGTCCGATGGACCTCAACATGATGTTGGCGTTCGTTCAGACCCCCGTAGTAGCCACGCGCAGATTCCCCCCGTGAGCGACCGCTTTGCACTACAACAGGTACCCAAAGCCCTAAACCCTTAAAGATCTACGGGCCTTATAAGGATCCCTGGAAGTCCACCTTGCAACCTGGGCTTACTTATAGTGAGAAACTCCTACGTGCACCTTTCTTTTGAGTTCCCTACTCCCTAAACCACTAAACCCTAAACCCCTCCATCCATAAACTCTCAACCCCTATATCAACCCTACACCCTAAACCCTAAACTCCAAAGCCCAAAGCAAGCCCATCAACCCTTATAGTCCCACTTAAGTAGATAGAATATGGCTTTGGGTATCTTAGAATAATTCTCCCATATACCCCATATTCTATCTACTTAAGGGGGACTATACCCTAAACCCCAAACCCGAATCAGTAGTTTCCATTTTCTTTTCCATTATCCCAATATAATCCCAATATATATTCTATCTACTTAAGGAGGATTGTAAGCGGAGCCTGAGCGAGGTCTGGAGACAGCAGCCAAGAGCACCGGAGAGAAAGTCTGGCGTATGCCGCTGGAGGCGTGAAATTCTTTCACAGAGCGCCATCATTTGGGTTGAGGGTTGGGGGGTTTCAGGGTCTAGGATTTAGGGTGGGGGGTTTAGGGTTCAGGATTTAGGTTTTGGGGCTGAATGCCGGACATTTTCTTTAAATCATGGCAGGATGCCTTATAAATTATGAAAAGCTTTCCTTGAAGCATTCTAGCAAGATCTTGGCTGGGGCTGTTGTCGTCAGGGATGTGCGGGTGTGTTGTACTTCAGGACGTGGACCATTTGAATTTTCCATGGTGTAGTATAACCCTAAACCCTAAACCCCAAACGCTGGGCCTTGCTGTAAAGCGCTCTCGACTGCCTGGACCATTCAGGGCAGAAACCTTCGGCTTACGGTTTAGGGTTCAATTTGTATTCTGGGTTTAGGGTAGGGGTTTTAGGGTTTTAAGATTTCAGGCTTCAGGACAGAGGCTCTAGGCTTCAGTCATGAGATCAATGTTCGGGCCACTTAGTGGGCCCTCCCCAACCTCAGTCACCTGTCTCTTGCACGTGACTTTGGCTCCTTTAGCAGAAGTGGAGAGCCCCTGAACTTTGATGGCCTAAACTCTAAACCCTAAACCCTAGAGAATCTTCAGGGAAGTCTTCCTTGGAGTCTTATAGCATTACATGTGCAGACCGTTAGGTTCCCATATGTATCAACCCGAAGCAAGTAAGAGGCGCTACCCTCATGATTCGTTCGGGGTTTAGGGTTTCAGGACTGTACTGCTTCTACCTTCAAATCTTATCTTATCCATTTAGTTAGCTGCAGGAATTTACCGCTTGGAGCCCCTTCGCTGATGACCTTATACATGGGCTGTGTAGCACGGTCATCCAACTATGCAGGGAAACCCAAGATGTAACAAAATAGCCTCCAATATAGCTCGGAACTACCATTTCAAATGTCGCGAGTTTTTCGCAATCGCCTACCCTTATCCTCGATATGGAGGTCCAGGATGAGATTTTGAGGTTCCAGAGTTTAGGGTCTGGGTTCAGCGTTTGGGGTTTGGTGTTAGTTGTGTGTTTAGCTTTTAGACTTCCGTTTTGGGGGATTAGAGTCTAGGGTAGTTGGGCTCTGTGATGGTTGGGGTTTGGGGTGTTTAGGGTTTTCGGTTCGGGGTCTAAACCTAAAACCCTAAACCCAAGCCTTCCCCAGCTGCTCCCTAAGATGGCTAGGACGAATACTTCGAGGGCCTGAAAAGCTGCGTGCCCAGCATGGGATGAGCGAATCAGTTCTCACACGCATGAGGTTTTGGGTTGGGAGTGTTAGGGTTAGGGTTAAGAGTTCACTGTCACTGATACTATTGTTGTGTTTTGCTATCATGGGGCTTGCGGCAATCTCAACAAACATCTGTTATGCACGGGATGTAGGTGAGCCGCAGTGACTGAAGAAGGAGTCTTGGTTGGGATTATTGGCGTTGTAGAGTTTAGGATATTTTGTTTTCTAGTGTTAAGGTGATAATTGCTCATGTTTTTGTCCTAGATTCCTTGTAATCCCCTCCCGCGAATATTAAACGCCCCCCACCCCCCCCCCACCATTGTGGTAAATTAAGATACATTGGGAGTATGTAATATTGGTGGGGTGGGATTAATATTAGGGGGAGCGGATTATAAATATACTTCCCTAAAGCCTAAACCCCAGCTCATGTTCTGGTCCTGGATTTCTTGTTTTATAGTAGCACAATGTAGACCCTAATTAAGAAACACCTTCCCTTTAAGGGCCTTAATATTAGGATCCCTATTATATTGGGTTTAGGGTTTAGGGCCTTAATCTTAGAGTCCTGGTTATAATCCCTTTTAAGGGCTGGGGGTTTATGAATCAGGGGTCTACATGACAGTAAACTCCCGAAACAACCCCTGGAACCCCACGTCGGCCAGTTTCAACAGAATTGTAGATGCTGCGACCCCTAAGCCCTAAACTCGACCTTCCCCCAAGCTAACAGCAAAACCCCATGTCGCCCTGTCTGAAGTTGATTTTTTTTGGGGGCAGTCACCCTAAATCCTAAACTGCGTCTGCTTGTGGGGTTCCATCTTGGTTTGGGGACGGACCCTGAACCTTAAAATCCGCGGTTTAGGATTTGGTGTTTAAGGTTTAGGGCTTAGGGCTTCCTGTGGCACAACCTGCTGTTGAAATTCAAACGTTTTGGCCTCCCTCTAACAAACAGGTAAGCTTATAGGGTTCCTTGTCCGGGGTTATTTCAATCCATTTAGTTCAAGTTCCTATCCTAAAGGAATATAGGAAGTAGTAGTAGTAGTAGTAGTAGTAGTAGTAAGTAGTAGTAAGTCATCGGGTTACCTTATTATAGTAACTTAATGTAAGTTCCTCAACAGCAACCCAGTTTATGGAGACGGTAGTATTTATAGGGCCGTTTTAGGGCTTCCAAGTTAGTTGGGGAGTGTGCACTCTGTTAGCCTTGCTTGTTCCCAGATCTAATTCTGACTCAGCAGCGTCGAAGACTTGTTGGGGAACGTGCTGTTAGACGGAGTCTGCGCCCCATAGTCAACGCTACTTCCCCTCATTTTTGGGTCTGCGATGCTTCTGGGCTGTGGTTCTTGTCTCTGAAGGCTATGGCAGGCCAGTTCGACTACTTTGTAAAGCATTGATGTGAGTGGTTGTCAAAATTATGGTCCCTTTTTGGTTCCCTATTATAATACGGCACCTAATATTTACCCAAAAGGGGACCATATTTTTGACGACAACCCATGTGTTGTTTAGAGAGTCTGGGAATGGCTGGAACACTCCAAACTGGACCCGGCAACACCTTGACCACGGAAGCCTCAACTCCCGAGGCCAAGCTCAATGTTGAGCAACAAATGCGTTTATAGGGTTCTCGTCCCCCTTTTGTAGATAGAATATGGGGAATATGGGGATCTTAGTATAATATACCCAAAGTTAAATTCTATCTACTTAAGGGGGACTATATCACTCAATAGTTTGTATCCTAACAAGGAACCACAGACGGCCTTAAGCCCTAAACCCTACACCCCAAACCCTAAACTCACTATCTCAGTCCCAGGTGAGTTCGCGGATATGAAGAACACGGGTCCGCGTTTCGGTGGCGCGATCACGGCGGCGCTGTTCTTGCAGAAGTTCGTGCAGAAGGAGCTTGGTGGGTATAGGTTTAGGGGTTTATGGTTTGAATCTAAAGGCGCCAGTATATGTATGTATAGGCACACCGACGGAGAAACAAACGGCAAAGAAAATGGAAGTTGACAGACTAGGGTTGTACAGGGGATTTCAGTGATTCTATTTAGATGCCATCGCCTGGACCCTTAGTTCGGGTACAGTATTCCATACAGAGGACATATCCTTAGAAAGGCGGTTTCCGTAGGTGCTCGTAAGCGAACCCCGAACCCAAAACCCTAAAGCCTCTCCGGGGCGGTTTTGGGCTGAGGATGTCAAGCCGAATCCTTAGCCTAGCGGGTTAGGGTTTAGGACTTAGGTGCCACTTAGTCTGCACTCTTTCTGGTTGCAGGTACATGAATGTGTAGGGATGTGGATGGGTATTTCAAAATGCTATAGTGAAGTTTAGGGAAGACATTTAAGTTTCAAAGCCCCTTCTATCAGGTGGATCACCCCTGGACTCCCAGATAGGTCCCCTGGGAATCCATCCTAAACCATAAATCCTAAACCCTAAGTACATACAACCTAAAACCTAGAACCTAGGGTCTAGGCTTAGAGTTTAGGGCTTAGGGGCTAGGGTCTGGTTCTACCATGAGTCATGAGCCCCAAACCTTGAATCCTGAGCCCGAGTCCCAAACCTTAGATCCCAAGCACCTTTCAGAATGAGGTCTCCAAGAATTCAGCCAAATACAACATTCTGAGTTGGCTTTGACACTTGAAACCCTCATAGGGCTTCAAGTGCAAAAATAATCAGAGCACGGTATGTCGTTTCTGAAGCCCCCAAATTTTGAGGTAGGCTCCATCCAGGATGCACCCTAAATCCTAAACCCTAAACCCTTTAGGGTACCCCAAGAGAGACCCGAGTTTGGGAATATTCCGCGTAGGGTGTACTGCTTAGGGTTTAGGGCTGAAGGCTTGAGGTTTCCGTTCTGTTTAAGGGTTTTAGGGTCTAGGGTTTAGGGAACCCTAAACCCTGAACCCCAGAGCCATTTTTACCAGGAAGTGAACTGCTCCTATTCCTGCCTTCCTACTGGGCAAGTTATATAACGAGCTCCAACGAGCTCACGGCTAACTGCAGTCACTATTGGAACTATGCCTCAAAGAGCCTTCAATCAGGAACTCGAAGCTCTGAACCCTAAACCCTGAGCCCTAAACCTGAACCCTAAACCCTAAACCCTAAACCCATGGCCCGTGAGAATCCTTGAGCCATCCCAGAGTAATCTAGACCCGGTAAAGGGAGCCAGGGTTTGGGGCTTGGGGTGTATGTAGGGAGGTATATAGGGGCATATAGGGTGATATATAGGGGCTATATACTGTTGATGGAGGAAATCTTGCACCACCTTTAGTCCCTAAAGTCCTAGGAATTACAGTAGTTTAGGGCCCATGCAAGATTTCATCCATCAACAGTGTTGGGATAATGGAAAAGAATATGGAAACTACTATTCAGGGTTTAGGGCTTAGGGCTTCGGGTGGAGACCCTTGAGCTCGCATATGTGCACGCGCTGCGCAAACTGAGCCCTGGTCTTAGGCAGGGCCACAATAGCCAACCAGTCCCTAAACTCATTGTAAAATCGTGCAGTGTTCCGACTTGTAAGCCCCAAACCACCCTCAATCTGATCTTGGCGTGACGTATGCAATACTCAGGGTTTAGGGCTTGGGGTGTCTTGATGAGGGGTTTTCGCCCACTTACCTAGATCCTCTTCCCCTAGCCCTTGTCCGATACCTAACTTTGAGTCTTGTATTCTTATATCTGAAATTAGGCACCCCATCACCCCAAAAGTACATAGTCCCCTTATAGTATACCCTAATATGTTGGACAATTTATTCGAGGGAACGGGGGTATCTGTTATCTTGGGGAAGGGATGAATTCACCCTAAACCCCTAAACCCCTAAGCCCTAAACCCTAAACAGCACCTTCAGGATCCAATGTCCTGTAAGTCCCCTTTTCCTTTGCCAAGCTCCAAGAGCTTCCCCAACATAAATCCTTGAACCCTTCCCTAAAACGAGGGTTTAGGGTTTAGGGACTAGGGTTTAGGGTTGAGGGATGAGGGTTGAAGATTAGGGTTTAGGTTACCTTATTGAGGTTTTGGGTTAAAGTTAAACCCTAAGCCATAAGTCCTGAAACCCTTATCAGTGGCAGGTTTGAGAGTGATTTGCTTGCTTTTGCTATCATTTACCCCGAAGTTACCCTTATTGAACCTTAAAACAATAATTCTTATAGAGCCCCCAAAACAAACCTTATTCATCCTTCATCCCTAAATCTTAAACCTTAAACCCTTAGCCCTTAAACCTGTTGTCCTTTGACGAAGGCAGCTTGGGGTGTAGGTTAGGGGTAGTGCCAGGACGTTAGCTGGGCACACTTAGACATCGCTGGCCCTACTTGGTCCGAGAAGCCGAAGGCCGATCTCTGAGTCTGTTGTTTACGGTTTAGGGTGTAGGGTTTAGGGTTCGGGGTTTAGGGGTTGAGGGTTCAGGAGTCAGGGTCTAGGGTTGAGGCAGGGTTTAGGGGTTAGGGGTTAGGATGTCCCAGGGTTTAGGACTTAGCCCCACAAAGCTCAAACTGTTATAAACTTGTAGCGCTTTTAGTTTTACTTATGCTGGGAAATCGGGGTTATTTCTGCATAGTAGTCCCTACAGCTTATCTCCCCTGATTCCAACTACTTGGAGGTTTGGGGAGCTTCCTAAAGTTCATTAGCAATGGGGGTTATCAACGGTACTGTAGAGATTTTACCGCATGACATCTCGATCTTTGCCAATAAGTCAACTGAGCTCGCAAGAAAAAATGGCTAAGTTCCTAGACCCTCCTACTACCCTCTATTAGGGCCTAAGTACCTACTATTAGGGACCATATATCCCCAATTAAGGGTACAAGGAAGGTCCTGGTTTGGGTAGTTTAGAACTTGGGGGTTGAGCACTTGGGCTTATGATATTCAGGGCTCTGCAGAAATCAGTTCTCCAGCTTGCCCCTTTAAGGCCCTGAATAATGAATAGGAAGTCTCCATTGTCTCCCGTTCATCCCTACATTCGGTTCAGGGTTTAGGTTCCCTACATAAACCCCCCCCCCTCCCCCCCAAGTTCCTGCAAGTTTGGGGCTGGGCGATTGGGGGACCCTTACCAGACGTCTTCGCTTGCTATCCGAAGGATTATTAACCTAAGCCCTAAACCCTTGCCAGACATCTCCTAAGGATTGAGCCGTGCCGTGTCACCGCTAGTTCCTCAAGGGTCCCTACAAGTTCCGTCATGGTCCAGATGTCAACGATGATTTCGGGTTTAGGGCCTAGATTCTAGATGGCCTAGATGTTTGGGTTAAAAGTCGCCGAAACTCCTGTATGGGATAGAGCCCAGAGTCCTGCTTAATTTGGACCCATGCGTATACAGCTAGGTAGACATAACACTTCCTTTGGAGAATTCTAACCCCCTTTGTAAACCATGTTTTGGATGAGGCCGTCAAGAAACTTCAGGATCTAACAGGTCGGCTTCCGGATGACATGTCTCCTCGCTTCTGGGTGTACATTCGGAAGCTGAGGGTTGGCGGGGAGAGCAGGATGAGGGATTTGGCATGGCAGGGCAAAGATATGTTCTGCCTGAAACCTTCACCCCTCACCCGTAACACCTGAACACGACTGCAAGCAGCTATTGACACTAGAAATATTTTCTCCGGGACCTCACGATCACCATCCACCACCGCCAGCGTTGCCGCTGCCGCCACCACTGAGATCAGAAATCGTAATAGTGTTCTCACGCAAATGAAAAGCGTGTCACTTTGCTTCGATTATGACTGATTATCTACGCAGCCGCGGCCTTTGTGCAGGGCGTCAACGGCGTTGGTGGCACTGGAACTATGGCCTCTTTGGCCGGTTTGCGGGTTAGGTTTTGGGCTTCTGATCATCTTGGCATTTTCGGGAAAAAATGTCCAGGCGAGAAGTATGGTGTAGTGACCCCAAAAAGCAGATGCTTTCCCCCCGGGAACAACGGAGAGGAGGTATGCCCGAAACCCTAAACGCTGGACTGGATAGGCTATCACCGGCACCGGGTTATGCTGCACGCTTTAAATCTAGGCTTGAGGCTTCAGGGTGCAAGGGTCAGGGTTTGTGGCTTGGGATTTCTTCAAGCAATTTGATTCTAGTTTAGGGATCCTGGGGGAAGGCTTTCGTGTGTGGTGTAGCTGCAGCAGTCCGGTTCCTGGAGAAGAGCCCTGCCACCATTGAGGACATGACTGGATTTAGGTAGCTTTTTTTTTTTATAACCTAATTTTCGACAGTCCCAGAGCAGCGTTACAGTGTCCTTACTCAGCGGGGCACGCTTGCGAGCGGTGTGCATCAAGGCCTTTCCGTAGATTGCAAGGGGTCAGGCGTTTAGGGCTTATAGGGTTTAGGGTAGAGGCACCTTCTGGGGAGGCCCCTTAAATGACGGTTTCATTTTGTTTGGGCGGATCTTCTGGGGCCTCCTGCTTATTGAATTAGGTAGAGCCCAAAATAGGAGCCTGACCCAAACCTTAAACCTTGAGCCCCAAACCCTAAACCGGACTTATAGATTTACAGCCCCTGGGCTTGCCAGGACACCGTAATTTGAAAGCCCAAATTATTATCAACATGTAATGTCCATGCGCCCAAAAAGTGGAGTCTAGGGGAGCTATCAGGTTAAGAGCTTGGAGCTTAAGAATATGTATTTAGGGAATAAATTCCCACATCATGGTCCTAGATTCAAGTGTATAACATGGGTTTAGGGTACTTCAAACAGACCTCAAAAGCAAATATTGCTCTGTTTCAAGGCCCCTACAGTATGACTAGGGTTTAGGGTTTACCCTAAATCTTGTCCCGAAACCCTAGAGCCTAAACCCTAAACCCACGCAGTCCTTGCCTGTAAGGAGCTCTCCTTATCTGCTCTCGGGTGAAGGTTGGGCATTTTGTGAAAGCAAAAAGGGTTACCCACCTTCCTGAGCACCAAACCCTGCATCCTACACCTAGACGCTGGACGGGCAGGTTCGAAAATATCTTTCACAATTTTGCTGCCCTTAATCCCCATAAATTTTGCTGCCCTAATCCCCATATAATCCGGGTAAAACCATAATTATTTCAGGTTTTGGGGCCCCCAAGCCTACCCCCATGGGCTATTAGACCCTAAAATTCCCTATTAGGACCCTATTAAGGGTAGATTAAGGTACCCTAAAGGTCTAATAGCCCATAGTGGTACCCAAGTAAAGCCTAAACTCCCCAAAAAGTCGGAGTCAGGTTCGAACTCTCACCGACTTCATTTGCAAAGTCTGAGCTGAGCTTGAACTGATGCTCAACTTACTGGTGGTTAGTAGGATTCTATAGGGATCATATTCCATTTCCGTATTCCATCCTAATCACCAGTGAGTTAAGGGAGCTTGGAGTGGCGGATCCGTAGAACAACATCCATACTTGGAGCTTCACCCGAACCCTAAACCCTAAACCCAAACCCTACATGAGGCTGCACAACTCCTTAGAGCCGGGATTCTGACCCCATTTGTAATTGGGATCCCCTTCTCGAGCCTAGTTGGGGGATAACAGGTCGGGTTATAAGCCCACCTAGTTCTGCTAAGTCACATTTTTCCCATACACCAACATATGTGTATATATATATATCTATATCTATAGGTATGTATATATATATATTTTTTTTTATTTATTTATATATGTGTGTGTATGTGCGGGGTGGCGTTAAGGAGGATAAAGGTGTTTCGCAGGGTTGAGGGCTTGAGGTTTCAAGAATTGTCACCGTGGGAGTCCTTGCAACACGTCCGCATTGGGGCCTGCTATCAGTATGACCGTCAGGAATGGTCAGGATTTGCACTCCAGTACTCCGCCCCAAGCACCTCTGAGTGAGAGCTCGATACAACTTCCGGCCTAGAGGCCTAATCCCATGTGCTAAGATGATTTTGCAAACTCTAGAAGGAATATAGGCAATATTATAGCCGAGTCTTTGAGGGTTATAGGGGATTGCTGCTAGACAGGTCTCCGCAGCCACACGCAACCCTGAACCCTAAACAAGTAGGGGTACTCCAATTCAGACCCCTAAAATACGCTAATCCTCATTCTGGGATCCTGCAAAAAAAGGACCCCAGATTTCGGAAACCCCCAGGTATGAGCCAGAGGAGGGTTTTGGAGAGCCCAAAACTTCAACCAGAAGTTACTTCGACATAGGAATCTGTCAACATGTCCGCCAAAACTTTTAGTACTGAACCCTCAAATTGCAGATGGAGTCCCTACGTATACGCGGCGTCGCAAGGAGCCTCGACTTTAAGAAACTTCGACATGGATTTCACCTTAATTAAACCTTAAACCAGAGCTCCCAGCATGGTATCCTATAGTACTCTTCGGTACTTCCCCGAATTTAGGGTTTAGGGCTTGGGGAACCCTACGCCCTCAAGTGGGATTTGCTTTGTAGATGCCCCTAAACACCCTAAACCCTAACCCTGAACCCCGAACCCTGAACCCTGAACCCTCCCGAAACCCTCAACCCCTAAAAACCCTGAACCCTAAACCCTGAGCCCTAAACCCTAAACCCTGAGCCCTCGGGGTCTGGTTTCAGATCTTTGTTTCAGGATGTTTCAGGCATCCTTGGTTTTGGGCTTAGGGGTTTAAGGTTTAGGATTTAATGTCTAGGGCTTAGGGTTTAATAGGGATGAGGATTCAGGGTTTAAGGTTCAGGATTTAGGGTCTAAGGTTTAGGGTTTAAGGTTTGGGATTTAGGGTCTATGGTTTAAGGTTTAGGACTTAGGGTTTGGCTTTTAAGGTTTGGGGTTTACGGTTTAGGATTTAGGGTCTAGGGGTTTAAGGTTTAGGGCTCAGGGTTTGGGGTTTAAGGTTTGGGATTTAGGCTTTAGGGTTTATTGGGATACAACACCGGTTTCGGAGCTGCGCGGGGTTCTGTGGTTTCCTAAAGATTGCCTGAACATGTCTTAGAATGTCTGCTGCAAAAAAAGACGCAAAGAACCAGATGAAGTGATAATTTCTACCAGGGGTCTAAACCCTAAACCCAGGGAAGAGATCCAGGGGTAGCCCACAAAGGTTTTAGGGTGTTGGACTGACGGTGCGAGATTTGCGATTAGGGTTTAGGGTTAGGGTTCAGAATACTCGACCGAATACACGTTAACGTAGGAACAGGGTACAAGAATTTGGGCCATTTACCTGGTTCCCAAGCGCTTAAGCCTGAGATGTGATGTGGAGCAATCTTGAGATTTGAGCAACATGCGCAGCTGGAGGCCGGAGGTTGTGACGGTTAGTCTAAAGCGGCTGAATTTCAACAGCAGTTGCTTCTCGATTTTCAGGAGATGGAGTCGTCTTCAAAAGCGCGCTGGGATCATGTGTGGTTCAGGTTGGGTTGAGCCCCAAACAGCCATTACGTTTAGGGTTTAGGGATTGGGTTGGAGGNNGGGTTGGAGGGTTTAGGGTTGTAGGGCACCGATGATGAAGATCAATGCCATAAGTTGTCCGCTGAGCGTTATTTGGGGGATACTGTACTCCCGTGTATGGAGTAAGTTTTTGTCCTCATTTGGGGATGCTGTTTTACAAGAAGGGGGTAAACATTAAGTGTCAAAACATCCCGCTATTGTTGCCCCAACTTTGATCAAGTTACGGTCGGGTAAGGCTAGGATAGGTGGTCCAAAGAACGCGCGCCCATCCCCCCCCCCC